>OZ010792.1:19899931-19937931 GCA_963932465.1 Maratus speciosus | reverse complement strand
TTTTTGTAGTATATTTCTCTTGCGCATGTTATCAAAGTAGAAGTAAAAGTGTTTCTTAAAAAAAAATTGCGCCAATCGAATAAAATTCGTGCAATAGATGCTAGTCCATTGAGAAATAATGTTGCCAGGTGTCCCATGTAAATTGACGCTTCAAATGCTCTGGGCACTAGTACCTTAAAATATTTTTCATCGCGTTATTTAATGCCAGAATTATCTGCGGTTAAAGATGGCGAAATAAATTGTAAGAAATTAGTGGTGTCCAGAGCACTTGGAACCCTCACCTGGCAACACTGGTGGGAAGTGACATAGCACGGATAAGGGTTAAATAGTAATTTTTACTGTACTTTTACATATATCAAGACATTTATTTTTTTTTTCTTAAATCAATTAGCTTACTCAGAAATCTGGTCCTTACAGCCTAGAACATTGTAAGGAAAGTGCGAAACAAAATTCTTGAAAAAAAGTTAAAAGCTGTACCGGAAGTATTTTTTAAACTGTCTAAAATGGTTTTAAAGCAATTATGGAAATTGTGTTATAAGACTTGGATTTATTCTTGATTTAATCATTTTCCTTCCAAAGAAAAGTGGACACTTCGTAGAGATGAGACGGCCTCAGACCGAGCCCACGTTGGGCTCGGGTTCGATTTTCATGCCAGTCTTCGGCTCCGGATCTTTTTTGTGAAATTGACAATTTTATTTATTCTCGTATATAAAAAATAAAAATAATTTTTTCCCGTAAAAATTACTCATTCCATTTCAAATCATTTTAATGCTATTTCGATCAGATTGAAGGGAAACAGAAATCGTACTTTTTATTTATTTTATTTTTTATAGTATAATTAGAATGCTATTTTAAAAGGAAATTTGTCACATTTGCAGATGGCATTGACAGCGATGGCATTGATATAGCGCCAATCGGAATGTGATGCGTTTAAGATATTTATTATTTGGAACTTTTATTTATTTATTTTTTAGAGTTCTAACGTGAAATGAATATTTTCTTTTGTTTTTAGTCAACGAGCATTAGCTTAAAAGTTTGTAAATTATTAGTCTTATGTGCGCGTCATAATCGATTTTTATATCGTCATAATCGATCTTTGCGGCTCTGTTCTTTACATTCACAAAGTCGCTTGCATTCGTAAAAAAATATAATTAGAATGAATTGTAATTCCAATAGAAAGCAATCGAAAAGTGTTTTCTGTTTTCCTATAAAAGCATTTGATCTTTCAGATAACGGTATCAAATTTGTAATTTAAGCTGTCTTTTCAAGCACACGAGAATTACGAACGATTTTTTTGAGAAACTAACTGATTACAATTTAAGATGTACACCTTTTATAGGAAATAGAAAAACGTTGTGCAATCCTTCGTCATATAAATAATAATATCTGCAAATTTCATTAATTTATTCATAGAAGGCACTTCATCAGATTTGCTTGTTGCACTCTAAAAACGGCATTTTCAAAACTGAGTAAAAAATACTCAAATCTGAGTATGTCACATAGTCAAAATGGCTCCGAAACAAAATTACTCAAGTTTGAAACATGTATATACTCATTTCTGAAAATATGGACATAAATATGAGCACATAACGCTTTATTCATGATGTTTATTCAGATTATACATGATGTTTGTATTTATATAATGCTGATGGTTGTCAAATCTCACCCGTGAAGTCTTTCTTTTACGAATTCACCCATTCTTCGATTTCGAAGGCTGAAAAATAAAATGTACGCTTTCGCGATTATATTACAATGGCTTTTAAGTGTTCTTCCGCGAACATGATAAAAATGTAGTTCGCCACATTTCATGTTATAAATTATTACTGAAAGGAGCGTTTCGTTCGAAATAATAGCAAATGATATAATATGAATAAATTAAACCGTCTGGGTGAAATTTACTAAGTTTAACGAAAGAAAAGTAATTTTGTTTGAAACTGAGTATTTCTGGTATTTCAGAATTGAAATCATTGGGTCCTCATATTTTAAACAAAAAGTTTCATAAAAAAATGAAATAATAGATTTACTCAGATTTGAAAGCGTCATTTTTCTCAGTGTGGGCGAGAAAAATATGAGAATCTTTTTAGGAAGTATACTTTATTTAATACTAAACTTCTCTTTTGATAAGATTGAATAATAAATTTCATAAAATTAATTAGATTAACAGTTAAGAAGTTGTTAAAAAATAAGATATTCTACTTAAAACAACTTTGGAATATTATGTAATTTTTTTATTGCACACTTTCTGTATCGGGCTCGGACTTCGGAAAGTGAGCCCTAAACAGGCAGTGTTGCCAGATTTGCGGATTTTTATTCGATTTTTAATTTCATATTTTTACGAGAAAAATTAACATACAATCTGTGAATAAATTAAAATAAACTTTCTATTCAAAATTTTCTGGAACAAATTTGAAATTTCTGAATAAAAAATCTGCCATATTTGCCACTACTGGTACGCCGTAATAAATTATTGGATTTTAAATAGGTAAATCCTGTAAAATGTTTATATAACTTTTTATATTTCTTTGCATTCGGGTTATACAAGAAAAAAATACTTATATTTCATTTATTCCAAACAAAGTTTGACTTATAGGATTCTGTAACTCGAAAATTTGGAACATCTGCTGAAGTATTTCAGAAAAATTTCCAAAACATTTCACATATGCTGATAGAACTAAAAAGATCAGGCAGTGCATATGGGGTGAAACTAATCTCAGAAAGCATAGTCTATTGGCTGGTGTTATTACCCGTAAAAAAACAAATATTGCACAATCACAGGGACATTGACCACAATTGACTAATAAAAAGTGTCTAAGCGGATGTTACTGAGATATTTGTATAATTGATCTGCTCTTTTAGTTTAACGTTCCGTGTAGTATTATGCTTCAGAGATTTGCACGGAGTTTGAATATTGCGTATTGTACTGGGGCTTTTTATTTAGTGTTTTGTTAAGCTGAAACATTTTTAAGATTGTGTCCGGAATAAAATCACTACCATTAGTAACAAATGTAAATTAGTAATAAGTTTTAAAGGAATAGATGATACAGTATAACTTCAAAAATCCGGCGTCATCGGGAATGAAACTATGCCGGATTTTTGAAAATTCCGGATTTTCGAAGGAATATCAAAAGTAGTAACTATGAATATCAGAAGTAGTACTATATTCTTAATGGTGCATTTAGCCATAATTTAATCCATTCTTAAGTGATAATTATGTAAGAAAAAGAGAAAAATATAAAAAGAACCTTATATTATATGATGTTTCCTATGTTACAGAGAAAAAAAATCCAATAAAGAGTGAAATTATTTCTTCTCTTGTAATTTCGGAAACCTCGATTTCAACTTTGTTTGCTTCAAATTTTTTTGGTTGTTTTTTTAAAAAGATTTTTCGTAATTTGTATTTTATACAACTGAAGAATGTCTATTTCGGAAATACATTCTTGTTTCTCTAAAGCATATATTAATACTCCAGTCAAATTTATTCATTTTTAGTGGCACATATTCTTCTGCCGGTTCTTCATCCTCGTCTTCTGAGCTTCTACTAGCATTATCGGCGGTTCTATTTAGCACAGCATCGGCGATCTCACTGTCCGTTAAATTGTTTGTTGTTGATGCATTTTCCTCAATGCTTAGCCAATCTTCTGCATCCCTTTTTTCGACACTTAATACATTTTCAGATTTTGCATGTACAATCAGCTTATAAATTGCAGCCTTTTCATAGAACAAATTTGAAAGCCTGAAATTTCTTCCTCATCACTGATGTCGCCGTTGCCGAAAATTCGATCCAGCCATATATTGTGCCATGCATTCGCCAAAGTTGTCCCAAAATTGCTCCCGTTGCGAAGCAACAGTGCAACTTCCAGAAAATTGGTTCAGAAAACAATCACCTCTGACAAATGTAACAAAACTGTCAAATATTCCTTTTTTTTTTTTTTTTTTGCATTTTTGCTTTCGATCTTGAAGTTTTTAATTCATAAAGAAATGCTATTTTTCTTCTCCCATAACTTGAAAGTGTAAAAGAAAAAGAAATGGAAAAGATGGTTGTGATGCCGGATTTTTGAAGTCACACTGTATATCATTGCTATCAAATCCGTACAACAAATGACTGCTGATAGAACAAATGAATCTGTCGGGGAACATATGAATAAAGTCGACATTATTCAAACATGACTAAATTTTATTAAAATAAATGCAAAGATAAAATAATAGCTAAAATATAATAATATGATATTCATAAAATATATCAGACACATTTTAAATTTTACATACACTGTTAAAAATTTGCAGCATTCTGTCCTGTCATTTGACCGTTTTTATCAAAAAAGGTTACACAACCGTAATTTAACACTATTCTGACAATATTATTGACCATTTTATGGTCGGAATATAGTTAAATTATGGTTATGAAATCGTTTTTTCAAAAAACGATCAAATGACTGGACAGAATGCTGCAAAATTTTAACAGTGTAGTATACAGGGTATCGTCCCCTGTTATCGTTGTACAACAGCTAATTTCTGAACTGTTAGTTAAAACAGAAGGACGCATTTTTAGTGTCAGGAAACGCTGAAAATTCATAAAATAAAAAGTGTATATATTACAATTTTTGTTTTACTTGTTAGATAACAGATGAAAATATTTTTAAATAAAAAATATATAACGAGAGATCGTTTAAATATTTAAATAGCTTAAAAAATTAACTTTTTTGACGTAAATGAATTTTCATATGATATCGAGCAACATTTGTAACATTTTTGCACCTGGAAGTATGCTTCGAAAACTATATCTCTAACAGTTTATATATTAGCTATTGGATAACGATAGAAAAAACCCTCTATATCTATTCTAAAGCGTAAAATTCTAGCATTTTAATTTTAAGATAAATGCTACCACAATATCAAAATACGAACCTAAAATGTCGTCATAGCTACACTATAATAAATAAGTAAATAAACAAACAAATAATAAAAAATGAAAAACTCTACTATGCTACAATCCACTTAGAACAGGCATGACGAACGTACGGTACCTGTGCACGAGATACCATGTATGCGAAATTCTTCGGCACGCGGAAAATTTGAATTTGTTAATCATTATATCGCCATATTTATTTGTCTTCTTGTTAAAATAAATAAGCATTTATCTGACATATACAGGCCATTTTTTTTTTACACTTTCCTATAGATGATCCAATCCTGTATAAGTATTACATCTGCTAATGCTCTTTTTACATCTTCCCACACTGTTTCCTTAGGTCTTCTTTTCTTTCCTATTTGATTTTGATTGAAGGCCATAATAATTCCCGGAAGTCTTTCATACCTCAATCCTATTAGATCTCCAAGCCATTTTAGTTGTTTCATGCGATTATCTTGAAGGATGTTAGTTTTAATACTTATCATTTTCTCCACTTCTTCGTTTCGTATTCGCTGAAATCTTGAAATTCTATCCGATTTTCTTAAGGCATCCATATTCACCGCAGGTAACTTTCTCTTACTTGCTTTTGTGAGTCTCCATGCCTCTGTCCCAAATAACAGAATCCTTTTTACGATGGTATTGTAGATATCTAATTTGTCTGTTCTCGATACTTTCTTTTTTCACCAAATTCCTTATTCCTAACGCAGTTGTATTGCTCATCTCTGAAGTGGTGTTGTTCGTTAATCAAGATATTTATATGACTCACAACTACAGATTCCAATCAGATAGAAGTAGATCTGTGGGTTTTTTTTACCAAGACTTAGAAATTTAATTTCACTTAGACTAGTAGATAGTCCCTAAGCATCATATTCTTATCGTATAATATTTGTCATATTGTGTAGATCATTTTTCTGCTCAACAGACGGAACCTGTTTTCAAAATTGCCAGAGTAAATATTGATGTTCCATTAATATTTATTACCATATTTCGGTACTAATCTTTCCATTTTCGAAGAGTTTAATAAATATTTTGAATAGTGTATGGAAAGAAGATTTTAGGAATATTTTAGAATAAATCTAATTTAAGTTTCCGAATAAAATATGAATAGAAAATTAAACTAGTTGGATGTGCCAATCCCAAAACTTTCTTCTATCTTATACATCTTAATATTTCAAAACCTAGTTACACATGCTAATACTTCAATATCATTAGTTCAATACTATACCAACTTTGATTTTCATCTTAAATTTTGTCCTCAAGTCAATTAAACGGACTAAAAACGAGTTAATCTATATCATGATATTTGTTAAAATTATTAATTTTTCCTTATTCTGTC
This sequence comes from Maratus speciosus, assembly GCA_963932465.1. NCBI lineage: Eukaryota > Metazoa > Arthropoda > Arachnida > Araneae > Salticidae > Maratus > Maratus speciosus. The sequence goes on along the minus strand of OZ010792.1, from coordinate 19,931,686 downwards.
GTTATCAGCTGTTTGCGAATAGCCGGCATAGCAGTAAGCGAGTTCCCGCCGCTGCATGAGCCGCCGATGCACAATAGAACTACGAAAAATCAAGAAAAGTAAACAAAAACCGCTAGCACGGAGCCCCTTTACCGCGCAATATTTCAAATTCAAGGAGAACCTGTTGGCCAAAGCCAAAAACAAGCACAAGCATTTTGGTTCAATTGTATGCATAATTTTATACGCTGTTCGAAGGTACAATAATGAAAATGGTACAGAGATCGGAATTATAGCGCCCCCTTCTTTCGGAATTTTTTCAAGTTCAGGGAGGACTTGTTTGCCATAGCCAGAAACATGCACAAAAAATTTGGTTCAATTATATGGATAACTTCATACACTTTTCGATGGTACAATAATGAAAATGGTACAGACATCGCAATTATAGTGCCCCCTTCCGGCAGAATTTTTCCAAATTCAGGGAGGACCTTCGTGACATGACCAAAAATAAACACATAAAATTTGGTTCAATTCTATGCATAACTTCATACACTTTTCGGCGGTACAATATTCAAAATGGCACAAAAATTGTACAAAAATCGCTATTACAGCGCCCTCTACGAGCGATTTTTTTACAAATTAAGGGAGGACCTCCTTGCCATAGCCAAGAATTATATTGTTTTTTTGGTTCAATTCTATGCATAACTTCATACACTTTTCGATGGTGCAATATTCAAAATCGCACAAAAATCGCTATTACAGCGCCCCCTAACGGCGAATTTTTTGCAAATTCATGGAGGACCTGCTTGCCATATCCAAAAACTTAAAATAAAAATTTGGTTTAATTCTATGCATAACTTCATACACTTTTGGATGGTACAATATTCAAAATCCCACAAAAATCGCTATTACAGCGCCGCCTACCGGCGAATTTTTTCCAAATTCAGGGAGGACCTGCTTGCCATAGCCAAAAACTTAAAATAAAAATTTCGTTTAATTCTATGCATAACTTCATACACTTTTGGACGGTACAATATTCAAAATCGCACAAAAATCGCTATTACAGCGCCCCCTACCGGCGAATTTTTTCCAAATTCAGGGAGAACCTGCTTGCCATAGCCAAAAACTTAAACTAAAAATTTGGTTCAATTTTATGCATAACTTCATACACTTTTCGATGGTACAATATTCAAAATCGCACAGAAAACGCATTTACAGCGCCCCCTACCGGCGAATTTTTTCCAAATTCAGGGAGGACCTGCTTGCCATAGCCAAAAACTTATAATAAAATGTTGGTTTAATTCTATACATAACTTCATACACTTTTTGATGGTACAATGGCGACAGACAGACGGACAGACGGACTGTCGGACAGACGGACTGTCGGATAGACGGACGGACGGACAGACGGACACACAAACAGACAGACATTTTCTATAAACATGTTTTTTGGAATCTCTGACCCCTAAAACATGCAAATCCGTCGAAAACCGGAAGTCAAAAAAAATTTCGATTACAATACTTTCTTCTATTGAAGATAGAAGAAAGTAAAAATGGAATGGGGACTTAACAGGTTTAACTCAATACTTAATTAAAAGAGCGATTTAAATTACCAGAATAAGACAAACTAGTTTAAGGCTTTTACTTACCCCAACACCCAAAAATGTCAGGCGCACACAACTCAGTAATAAAGCATGGTAAAACGTCACATATTTTATTTTCATTTCAAATGAAAAACACTGAAGAATATAAATGACATTAAGAGGTTGACTAAAGAATGCAAATTCTGTATTCACGATTACATTACATACACGGACTTGTTATGCTGAATGAAATCGTGGATTGACTTGACATAAGGACATGAATTTTCACTTATGAAGAATCTCAATGCCTACGACATCTAACAACTTGGTGCGTCAAATTAGAATACATTGGCAAGCACATAATTAGACTATGCGAAATCAGAATGAATTAGACTAGACTACATACTTTAAGCAATATGATGGATAAAGCAATGAATGTTCTTTACTTGACTTATTTAGTCACACAACTTCAGAATGAAGTGTCAATTATTTGGACACCGAAAGAATAAAGAACTCGCATTTTCGCAACTGTAGTCAAGGAAACGAACCTTTACCTGCCGCCGTTTTCGTCCATAACAGGTCTATTTACAATAAGACTGACTTAAATATGTTCTCGCCGTCTTAATCCTTTTGGTATCAGATATATTTTTACAAATTTTAATCTTTCTGGTGGATTCTTTATAAAGCGACTTTACTGCATTTTTAATATTAGAGGTACCCATAAGTACTGTCGCTTCCAAATGTACAGTAGTGACCTAAATTTTAAAAAAATCCCTGCCGGCCCGGCCTACAGGCAGAGGTAGATTTCGAAGTTAAGTATACTAATTTCACCAACAAAAACTAAATCATTATTAGATATAAATCCACTTTAACAGTTTTATCTATCTGCTTTTGACGAGTTTTTATTTCCTTTTTATAAAATAGCTGGTTTTATCAGAATCATGTTAAGGCGATATTAAAAAAATATTTTTCCATGCTCAACAACTCCAAATTTTCTGGCACATTTTCAGATTCATTAAAAAAAAAAAAAAAAAAAAAAAAAAAAATATATATATATATATATATATATATATATGAAACATGCTGACGTGATTTTTGAAAAGATTTATAAGCGACCTGTGTTTTTATTTTTCCTTCAATTAATTAAAACTTGATTAATAAAAAATTATTTTCTCAATAGGGCAATATTTTTTGTTTCTAACACAATCGCTTCGGGAAATTCTGTTCAAAATTCTCACTTTGACATAATTTTTTGAAATATATTCTGCCTCTATCAAAAAAATCGATCATTACTGTACATTATATAGTTTCTGAATAAGAGAATCTACCAATTGGAAACCTTTGCGAGCAAAAATGAATTATAAAATGAGTAAGTAAATAAGCAGTTTGGATTTGAATGTACCCTTAATAAGATGATTTTTTTCTCCAACCGCTATGTATTTTTAATTTGTTTTTGCTGTAAGAATTGGCCCTATCAACAACTTGTCTATATAAATGTTGAATTAAGAAGATATATGATCAATTCATGGAGATTTTATATCTTGTGAATTGACGGAGTTATGAAAATTTTTCTTCTTCAAACCCCTTTTTAGTTTTCGTTTTTAATTTTTTTTTCTTTTTGCTGTACGAATTGGTCCTATCAAAAACTTGTGAATATAAAAGTTGTAGATAATATTAAAGAGGTGTATAATAAAATTAATTGGATTTGATATCTTGAGAATTGACGAAGTAAGGATTTTTTTCCCCAAAACCCTATTTTTTGCGCCCCTTGAGCCTATTTTTAATTTTATCAAAAATCTGTGATGCATGAATTTTTGGCGCTATTTTTTGAAGTAATAAAAACTTTAAACTGATTTGATATGTACAAAAATTAAGAAGTTATGGGTTTTTTTCTGTTTTCACAAAACCCCTCCCTATTTCCATCCCCTTGGTCCAATTTCGTCCATTAACGAACTTGACCGAGATTTTGTGTCACTTGATTTTATGTATCAGTTTGGAAGAGATTTGTGCAGAATTGCGGAAGTTATCGTGTCCAGGAGAAAGTGATAACACAATTGCTTCGGGAAATTCGGTTCAAAATGCCCACTTTAACAGCATTTTTAAAAATATATTCTGCCTCTATCAAAAAATCGACCATTACGGTACATTATATAGTTTCTGAATAAGCGAATCTACCAATTAAATGCGTTTGAGAGCAAAAATGAATTTAAAAATGAGTCAGAAAATAAGCAGTTTGGATTTGAGTGCATCCTTAATGCAATGATTTTTCCAACACAATCCGCTTCGGGAAATTCGGTTCAAAATGTCCACTTTAACTGCATTTTTAAAAATGTATTCTGCCTCTATCAAAAAATCGACCATTACGGTACATATTATATAGTTTCTGAGTAAGAAAACGTACCAATTGGAAGCCTTTGAGAGCAAAAATGAATTATAAAATGAGTCAGAAAATAAGCAGTTTGGATTTGAATACACCCTTAATAAGATGATTTTTTTCTTCAATTTGTTTTTACTGTAAGAATTGGACCTATCCAAAACTTGTCGATATAGATGTTGTAGACAATATTAAGAAGATATATGATAAATTCATGGGGATTTTATATCTTTTGAATTGACGGAGTTATGGATTTTTTACTTCTTCAAACCCCCTTTTGGTTTTCTTTTTCTTTTTTTTTTTGGTACGAATTGGTCCTATCAAAAACTTGTGAATATAAAAGTTGTAGATAATATTAAGAAGATTTATAATAAAATTAATTAGAATTGATATCTTGAGAATTGACGAAGTTATGATTTTTTTCTCTCCCAAAAACGCTATTTTTTGCGCCCCTTGAGCCCATTTTTAACTTTATCAAAAATCTGTGATATATAAAATTTTGGACTTATTTTTAGAAGTAATAAAAACTTTAAACTGATTTGATATGTATAAAAATTAAGAAGTTATGGGGGGTTTTCGGTTTTCGCAAAACCCCTCCCTATTTCCATCCCCTTGGTCCGATTTTGCCCATTAACGAACTTGACCGAGATTTTATGCCCATTGATTTTATGTATCAGTTTGGAAGAGATTGGTGCAGAATTACGAAAGTTATCGTGTCCAGAAGAAAGTGATATATATAGATATATATATATAGATAGATAGATAGATACATAGATAGATAGATTGATAGATAGATAGATAGATATAAAGTTTTTTACTGAGGGTGGTTTTGGGTTCTAGGGGTCATGATCGGTGTAGATCTGCAAAATGTTTTCAGAAATTCCAACATAGGAACGATCCCAATAGGTAGTATTTCATACGAAATCTACCTAAAAGTCGTTTTTTTTTTTTTAGATTTGATGGCTCATAACACCTTGTTTCTGTTTCAGTATTACTATAAAATTACAAATGAACAGAAAGATAAATTAATCAGGAATGTAAAGAAATAAATTTCGTTATATTAGTAGTATTTAATTTTATAAAATATATATTCAAATAAACAGCAAAATAAAAGAAACACATCTTGCTTAGGTTCACATGAAGTAGTTTTCGTGTATTTTAAATGCAACCAATGAGCCTGTGTGTTTAGATAGCCAATCAGGTGTTACCCTGTTTTCGCATTGAACCAGTTAGGTAACAGTATGATCCAACCGTTCTTGTCAGGTTTTAAAGGACATTCGAAGGCAATGATGAGGATATTTTTCAGTGTTTTATGTGATCTATATTAGAGTTGGATGTAAAACATAAATAAGTTAAAGAAATGACGCAACAAGTTGGCTGGTCACCTAGAAATCTATGTAAAATAGTGATATTAAGTTAAAAATGTTACAGTTATGAAGAAATTAGAAAGTAAAGTAATGGAAATGCAGTCAAAGGGGGCAATTCTAAATTTTTGAAGTGATATAAGGAGACAATATCACAACAAAACCAAACTGCTATAAAGAATATAGGTCTACAACAGCAAGTGCTAATAGAAGATTTTAGAGCTTGTGCATAGGTGACAGAAGACAATCATCTGAATGTATAAAACATGAAATGGCGTATGCACTGTAAAAAAAAATTTGTAAGGTTACTAAGAATTTTGTTGGAAACTGGGATTCCTAGAACTTTTTATGTAACCACAACGAAAGATAATCATGTAAAATTACAAAAGTTTCTTCAGTAACTGTTACTAAATATTGCTTAGTAAACGTACTAGTGATTTTTTAGGGCGTTTCCCAAAAACACTCTTGTAAATTTACTAAATATTGTTTAGTGAAGTTACTAATGCTTGTTTAGGGAGTTTACTAAATAAGTTTTAGTAAATTTATCAGTGAATATGTTGTAAACGTACTATCCATTTTTAGGATGTTTTCTAAAATTTTTTTCGTAAATTTACTAAATATTGTTCTGTAAATTTACTAACGGTTTTTCAAGAGTTTCTCTAATTAGTTTTTGTAAATTTACTAAATATTTCTTAGTAAACTTACTAGCGATTTTTTAGGGAGTTTACTAAAGAATTTGTGGTAATTTTTCGAAAGATACTTTAGTAAACGTACTAAGGATTGTTTAGAGAGTTTTCCAAAGAATTCCTTGTAAGTTTACTAAATATTGTTCAGTAAACTTACTAACGATTTTTTAGGGAGTTTACTAAAGAATTTTTCGTAAATTTACTTAGGATTATTTAGTCAAGGTACTAACGTTTTTTTAGGTAGTTTCCTAAAGAATACTTTGTGAATTTTCTAATGATTTTTTAGTACACTTACAAAGGAATTTTTAGTACATTGACTAAGAATTTTTTTTGTAAATTTGCGAAGGATTTCATAGTACATTTACTATGAATTTTTTTAGTATTGCACCCAAAACTTTACATATACATTAGCAAAAAATTGTTGGTAACTTTATTAAAGTACCGTCAGAAAAATTACCAATGATTTTTTAGTATTGTGTCTAAAACAGTTTTTGTATTCTCGCCAGAAAGTTTTTTGTAACCGTGCAAGAGATATTGCAGTAAAATCAAAATCCTTCGATCAAAATAAGTAATATGGCCTGACGTGTTTTTCAGTAATACCACAGCAATTGCCAGAAATATTTGTATGTTATGCATTAAAAAACTGACTGAAGCTTCACTGTAGATATTCAAATAGGTACAAAATCATTTCCATATTAAATGAGCATTATAACAACAGCAGTAAATAAGCAGATAAGCAGAAGCAGATCTTATGGTTTTTAGTTAAATTAAAAAAGCGAATAGAAACAATAATGAAAGTAAAGTATCATTACTGAGTTTATAAAATATGCCTAAATTTTTAAAAAATGTTATCGATACACTGTTAAAAATAAAGTGTGATGTTCCACCAAGAAAATGGTGAAAAGTCGCTGAAATTTAGCTGCAAACAAGATATTGGCGATAAGTTTTACCAGTTTATTGGTGCTTTCTAAAATACCATTATATTAGTGAAATGTTAAACAATGATTCAGGCTTATTATAAATCCAATTTTCTGGTGAAAGGTTGAACCATAAATCAAGATTTTTTTAAAATCCAATTTTCTGATAAAAGGTTTAACTATAAATCAGGTTTTTTTTAAATCCAATTTTCTGGTAACAGTTTGAACCATAATTTAGTTTTTTTTAATCAAATTTTCTGGTAAAAGGTAGGACCACGAATCAGGATTGTTTTTAAATCCAATTTTCTGGTGAAAGGTTAAATCATAATTCAAGGTTTTCTCTATTCCAATTTTTTGCTAAAAGTTTGAATCACGATTCAGGATTTTCTCTCATCTTTATGGGGAATGGTTACACCGGATTGTAGCTCTCTTTTTTCCCCCTCACTTTGGTTTTCAATTTATCATTTTATGGTGTAATAATAAACAAAATTTCAGATTATGCGAGATTATCTTGCAGTAGGAAAGCTTTTTTTTTATTTTCATTAAACCGAAAATTATTTAAGTTTTAATTATTGATTCTATTGTCTTTGAAATATATTTAAAAAACAAATGTAAACCACTTTGATCTAATTTAACAAAATAATTACATTTTTCCCCCACAAATATTACCATTCTGTCCTTTTACATTTTGGAATATTTCTTCGCACTCAGTTACACTTATAGTCCATTTAGTGTTTGCTTATTCACAAAGAAAAATAATAATAATAATAATTTTCTTTAGATTTAAATACATACCCTGTTTTTATTATTGTTTTAATTAAAAAGGCAGCTATAAGTAGCAGAATCCATTTAACCTCTAATATCAGCTAATACAAAAGTATTACTTTAAACTTTAAAGCTTTTTTTTAAATACACAATGTATTTCTACAACATATTAAATACTTACTTTGAAGGGTTAATTTAATAACAGCAGTGTCGCCACCAAGCGACTAATTATTCTTACATATAAGTATTTTTTCAGTATTCCTAAATGATAATCTATGACGACGATTTATTTATTTTTTAACTATACTCGTAAAAAAGAAAAATATTCATCATCAGCAGCCTTGCAATAGCTGAAAAAGAAATGGTTACAGACACTATTAAATAGCAACACATTTAAGTTGGTTTGCGGTATGCCGCTCCATTTATTGAAAATACAAATTATATAATCATTAAATTATATGTATAGTATGTCAGACTAATATTTACTGTAATATAATATCATTTTACATACAGTTTTAAGAGGGTGCTGCACCCCATCTCTGACCATTCAGGTCATCAAATAAAAAGAATTCTTGAAGATTAGTATGTTCTAAATCAGGATTTCAAGTCTGGTAAAATGGAATAGATCCAAGCATCAGGTTAAATTCTCCACCTGTTTTAAATGAAAGAGTAAATATTTTAAGACATAAAATATTTCTTGTGCAAACATAACAATAATCAAATTTCACACAGGGGAATTAATAAAAAAATTAAACAGTATATCAATTCAAATCTCTTTTACAAGGAAATCTTCAGCATTTAAAAAATCAATCAGTGTTCGAAATCATTGGTGGTCCGCTGGCCCAAGAACACCAAAAATTCATTTGAACCACTAATTTGAAAATTTAATGGTCAGCAGGAACAGTAACCACCCCCCCACCCCCCCTCTCTAAAAGGTCATAGGTAAACTTAAATTTTCCCGTCTCGGAGAAAACGGCAACCTAACACAAATCACACAATTTTATTTATTTTAAAAAATAAATAAAACTGCATTAAACCTTAGTCAATTGAAATATTGGAATTAAAATATCTAAATAATTTTATAGTTTTTCTTTATGTGCTGTTTATTTAATTTTTAGTTATAATTTTATATTTTATTAGGCTAAAAATTTTGGATAACTGCAAAGAAAGTTTGTAAGAAAAAGCTGCAAAATTCTCCATTTGTTAGGTAAAAGAAAAATATTGTGAAATTCTTAAATGTAAAAAAATATTGCAAAAAGCGTCAGTTGGTTGAGGGAAAAAATTCGTCAATCAATCGTGATTAACAAAAACTAATGCTTGCCATTTGGCTGTAATAGGGTGTTAACGATTTTAATCAACGATTAAATCATGATTTTAATCAACTGATTTTTTTTGGAAAATTTGTTATTTTAATCAATGACTTTTTATGGTCTATTTCAATGGTATGTAGGGAAAAATCATTTGTAGTATATTGGAATGATATTACACTATTTCAAGCATATAGAAATTGATACACATCACTGAAATGTACAAAAAGATGCTTACTATAGAACATGATGAGCATAGCATTAATCGTTTATTTATGGGGGGAAACAAAAGGATTCGCTTATAGTATTGTATAAATAAACAATAATTGCTGGAAGTTCGTTATTTGTTGTGGTAAGAGTTTTTTATTTTTATTTATTTTTTTTTTTTTAACTAATTTATTTACTTCGTATGTATAAAATCTGTAAATCATATACAGGCTGCAAAAAAGATGTATATATTTCCGTTTATTGACGAAATATTTTGAAGGGGAATTTTCAACTGTGAAAATGCGTTTCTTAAATGAACTAATGTTAAGCATACTATTTGGTATATATTCAAATGTATAGATCATATATAGCGTTGCACAAAGGAATTCGGATATTTTTTCGATGACTGATAATAATTGCTGAACTTTAATTTTCAAATGTGTTACGTGTTTTGTAATTTGCTTACTTAGCCATCATATTTAACTTTATTAAACGTTTTCTTTTTTTTTTTTTTTTACATAATTCTGAATGTGTTGGAAAATTATAATCTGTCGTTGAAGCTTGATTATTTTACGTTCTTGTTTAAAAAATTTTGTATTTTGTATGTGTGTATATATATACATATGGGCGGGTTGTAAAAAACAGGGTAGGTGGGTTAAACCGGGTAGCGCAGATCCCTCCTTCAGTTGTACTTCTGTCTATCAGCCACCACGAGAAACAACTTGTCGGTAACCATTATGGCATTTATAGCTGATTGAAACGTTACTGTGTGCGGTTTTTTTTAGTGTGAAGGGATTAGTTTCAATTACTCTTAAAAAATTGTTTTATTTGATTCTAGATTTTACGCGTATAACCACGTTTTTTCAGCATATTAAATATTCCTGAGTACTATATCTAATTATTTCCTTTCCTGATAATATTTTAAAATTTTTACTGATCTTTTGCTTATAGCATTAAGAGTAGTGACGCTATGTTTAAACTCTGTTATGTTGAAGTAATACCGGGTACTTAAGAGTGGGTCAGAACTGGGTATACCCGATTTTGTCCAACACTCATAGAATGTATTTTTAGTAACGTTAATAAATTAGCATGGAATTTTAAATTGCATTCTTAATGCTGTTAAGTTATAATATAATTCTAAATCTATCTAGTTATAATGAAAAAACTTTAATTTTGATTTTGTTTTATATTAAAAAGTGGGTCTAATTTTTAACTTACATTTATGAAATTAAATAATTTGCAATTATTAATGAACAAAATAGTGGTACTAATTAAGGCATAATTTTATATTATGCTTATTACATTTTAATAAATAACTTTCTAATCTGAGGTGTAATAACTTGCGTTATGGGTCCACTTAAAATGCAAATACGTTTCGTGACTTGTTTCTCTAAAAAAAAATAATCTGCCCAAATTGACAAATAATCCAAAAAATCCCAATCCTATATAACTAGGCTATATAATCTATAGCAGAATTTTTTTTTTATCAAATATTAAACAGGCAAAAAAAAAAACCCCTCTTGATGAATGAAACTTTCCCCAGACTCATTTGCTGTATATAATAGGAGTGGATGGATTACGAAAGAGGTCTTTATTTTATTTGGTTAAAAAATGTATAGATTTTTTCCAATCTTTGTCCTGAAAAGTCCGTTCTTTAAATCCTTAATAGGTGTTCAATTCATATAAAAGAATCCAGTTAATCTAGTAAGAGAAAGCAATGTATTTATATATGCTTCTTTCCTTACGCAACGCATCGATTTCAACCCCTTGATGTGTCTTTCAAGCATCTCTAAGCTCATACTAAGAACAAGAGGTGAAAAAGTGGTTATTTTCCAACTCTGCGCGATCTATAACAATTTACCAAGTTGGAAAATTATTTAAAACTGCATTTTCGAGAGCAGCAATTGTAAGTACTGCAATCAGAAGGTTCGAGAAAACAGGGATTTTCCCCTACAATAATGTTTTTCCGGACCATCTTTTTGCTCCTTCGGAAGTGACAGAGAAACCCATGAAAGTCATCACAGGATAATGGAGCTCAACCTTCCGAACATAAACGAGTTGACAACATCCAGCAGCTTTCACGTCGAGCTGCTTCCAGATGCAGCAGCTAACATCACAATCACAGACGTCATCACTCATTCAAAATGTTACATCAACAGAATACATTCTTAAAATTATCCATTCGACATCTTCAGACTATGTAGCCCAGCAATCTGTATTTCCAATTTCGCCTAAAATGTTATTATCCCCTTCTAAGGAAGGCTTTAGAATTGAGTAAAGAAAGGGAAAAACTTATTTTGATTTCTTCTCCCTATAAATTACAGATCGAAGCAGATATTAAGGAGAAATAAGCCAAACAAACTGCAAGACGAAAAAAGAAGTTTCTTTAAAAGAAAAAAAGAAACCAAAAAAAATTGCGGACACATCTTCAAAAGAAGAGGATAATGAAACCTGTATGTTTTGCTATGAACTTTACTTAAATTCTAAATCCAAATACGATGTTTAAAATTCCACGATTAGGCACACGAAGCATGTAGTAATGCAGAAGAATACGATGACAAATTCATCTGTGATTTTTGAAGCTAAAAGAACTCGAAAACGTACAGTGTAAAGTAAGCAAGCCTATACAACGTAGACAATTTGCCAACGAATTATTTTTTTACACATGGAAGAACACATGTGCAATTTCGTTTTGTTAAAAATAATTAAAATGTATTTTTTACTATATTAAGCAAGATCTTTTTGACCAAAATCAGTTTCCAGTAGTTTTAAATGAATACCCAATTTTACCCAACCAGCGAGGTAAAACCAGATTTTTGCATACGTTTGAAAAAAGCTATTTTTTAATATAAATAATTATATATATATTTTTTTTTGTTTGAAAAGAACGTTTTATTATAGCCAAGGATTCATTTTACATTAAAAACAGTGTTCAAAGTTTGTTTTCCCATTTCACAGCATTTGAGACTAACAACTTTTATGGTACCCGATTTTGCCCCACCTTCCCTACATATATTTAAAGGATGCTGTAGAAGAAAATAGCATGAAACATTTATTAGCGCCTTCCTACATCTGTTTCTACCAAAATTTTTGGTAACATGCCATTTATCTTTTAAAATAAGCAATTTTTCTATTCGCATACACTTTACGGTAGTTATCGCGATATATCACCAATATTAACACGTTGATATATTCAGATATTAAATTTACGATATTCTGCCCACCTAGCAGTTAAAGTTCTGAAAAAAAGATCAAAAAAGTTTTCCGAAAGCTTGTAGCAATTTATTCAAGGATGATATTTTAGAAGTATCGGCAAATATGTATATATATATGCTCTAAAAGTTAAAATCTTCTAACTGATGATGCAATTGATTTTTAAAAACATGAGTTTTAACTTTTTCAAATACATTGGTGAGCGTAGGTCACTTCGTGCCTCACAAAGACTATTTTTTCTACCATAAAACTAACTAAACGTCCGTATTTTAACACAATCTTTTTAGAGCAAATCAACAGGCGAGATTTAGATTTACCTACGAAAATTTCTTAACATTCGGACAAATATAAATATTTTTTACTAAATAAAATGTGCAAAAACTTCGACAAAATAAGCAAAAACCTGAGTTACATCGTGGTAAAAATCTTACCAGCCTTTTTCCCCACAAAATATTAATATTTTTTCACTCGGGATACGAAAGCATTATGTTTTTACCATCTAAAAATTTCAAAGAGTCTAGATGATAACGACAAACTTTAAGAATTTAAAATACTGGAAGAACCTTGTACCTACCCCACATCCCTTTCCAGGCATATTTCAAAATTACATACAAGACTCCAAAAATCAAATTATGCAGAATATTAATACCAAATAATAATAACAATACCAAAAAGCATATACTTTCAATTCTCTTTGAAATACTGCAATACATTTAAAAAAATAGAAAATTAATCTTTTAAAAAAATTCATTGTCCGAAGTCACTTTTCTGTTTTTCTGCGCATTTTACTGTACGACTCACATTACGTATATATTATTTAAAAATACACACTTAATGTTATACAGTAGCTTTGAAATGATCGAGTATTGATTTGGCTCAGATGTAAATGGATTTAAGGGTGAAAAAAATTAGTTTGAAAAGAAAAAAAAAACACCAAGATTTTGATATGAAAATAAAATCTATATCTATCAATATTATAAAAAACAAATATATCTGCGCGTAACGCTGATGTCATTTTGCAAATGGCAGCACTTTGAAATCTGGAATGAAATTTAGGTTTTGCAATTTCCGTGTTCAGCTTGTCGTCAGCTTAAAATTCCGAGTAAAATGAGAACTCCATTTAATATTTTTGTTGAACATTGTCACAATTCTATTTCAAAGACCCGTGATCGGGGGATGTAACTCACAATTATGTGGGTGGGAAACTGGACATTGTTTTAATCCCTTCCGTTTAGGTCTAAAATGAAAGTACCAAGTTTTATCCCACGTACTAGATGAACATTAGAAAATATGTACATATTTATAGTCGAAAAACTTTTTTAAATTATCTTAACAATATCTCAGAACAATTAATGCTTCCAAAAACATTGTCAATACAAATGTTGTAGAATTTGAAATTCTGAATAAAATGAGTACCCTTTTTCTGAACATTAAGGTCGCAATTCTATTTCTAAATTTTGCCTTAACCGCTAATCAGGAGAGACACAGAGTTATCAATCCACCCTGCCTCCGTTTATTACATACATGTATTTTCTTTAAGTTGTTGAGGCCGTTGAGATGTTTCTGTAAATATGTTAATGCTTTATTTTGTATATTTTGAGGATTATAATTTAGTAGTTATCGAGAAAGAGGTACAAAATTGACAGCCGTTTTACATGCCATTTCTCAACTGATATCGTCAGCCTTAAACCTTAGTTTTAAAAAAAACGTAAAGCTAACTTTAAGCTAACTAATAATACTTTTTTTCAATATTCCGAAGGTTTTAAAATTTTATGAATTTAACTTAAGATGCTCGTATACTAGTCGAATATAATTTTTATTAAAACCATCTTAGTCCTTTTCGTAAAATATCGAAGTTTAAAATTGTGCTATTGGTTGACCTATTCCTCTAGCGACAAGAATCCTGCACACTCATTTGTTCCCTCGCTCCTCCCCACTATTTTCGACCTCCTTAAATGTGATGCATACGCACTGTTATTCACTATATATGTCAAATTAAATACGACACATAATTCAAATACAATATCAGAGATCATAAACAATATTTCCCATCATTTACAAATCATTTTTGAAATATGCTAAAAATCATGAAATAGTGCACTTTTTAAGTTATCTATTTGTTCGTAGCGGCAAAGCCGCACCTAGTAGGGCGGGAAAACTTAGTAAGTACGTTTATTTCTGACCTATGTTGAAGGGATTAAAACAATTTCCAGCTTTCCCGTATTTAATTCCGAATTCGGCCTTTTTTTTTCATTTCCTACCACTGGGCTATATTCCGTAATCAAGAGTTTAAGCCATAACTCTGAAAATATCCAAAATAAAGCCTAAAATAATTACAAAATCCTCAATAAATTAAAATATATATATAAATTAGAAACAGGGTGAACTGATAACCTCGTCTGTTCTGGCTTCAATCACTTGATTAACGAATTAGGCAAAACTTTGCATTATAATTGTAAAAATTCAACAAAAATATTAAGTACACATTTCAATCAGAATTTTAACCTCTACAACATCTGTATTGACAATGTTGTTGATAGAGTTAGTTTTTTTTAGATATTGTTATGGTAATTAATAAAAATGTGTTTTTTGACTATAAATCTGTACATATCTTCAACCATTCACCTAGTAAGACGGGGAAAACTTAGTACATTCATTCTAGACTTTAAGTAAAATGATTAAAACAATTTCCAGTTTTCCCCTAATTAATTCCAAATGCGGCCCTTTTTTCCTCCCCTAAAACTGGTCTATAAAGAGTTTTAAAGACTTTAAAATTCTATGTGCTCTAAGTTTTTTTTATTTTTTATTTATTTATTTTTTTTTTTGGGGGGGGGGGATGCCAATTTCGAGTGGGAAGAAAAATCTTGATTATTTATTGTGACAATGAAATGGCACAGAACAGTTTTTTTTTTTTTTTTTTTTTTTTTTTTTTTTTTTAATTTAAGCAGTTTTAAAGAGTTTTGAAACTTCAAGTATTATTACTGTGAGATGTGAAGAAAACGGGGAAACGAAATTTTGAAGGTGAAATTCAGATAAAATTTTAATGAAATGGATATGATGGAATGAATAGTTAATGAAATTTAGGACTGATTATTTTTTCACTTAAAGTAACAAATACAGTAGAGCAATTTTTTTTTTTAACCTTTAACTGATGTCAAAGAAATTGTCACATAACTAGTGTGAAGCGGTCTGCGAGACCGCTCCAACGAAAGATGAATAAAATCCGCGATAAATTCATAGGATGTTGTTGTTGTACTAAACTTTTTGCACAGGAGTGTTATAATTAAAATTCACCTATTCAAAAGTCTGTGGTGTTAGTACTAAAGTGAAACAAAATTTCAGTAGTGTTTGTAATAAACTGAAATTTGCAAGTTAAACTATGAAAATTGAAAAAAGCACTGGTCTGTGAGACCGGTAACATCAGTTAAAGAATAAAAAAAAAGTTTTAAACAGTTTAAACTTTGGTATTGTGGAGAAGGGAGTAAAAAGGGGAGGGGAAATTTCAGAAGAAAGGTTAGCAATGGCGGTTTTATCTTTATTTTTTAAATCAGAAATGAAAAGAAATGCAGAAGAGTTCCACCCCCCGATTAAGAAATAATATGACAGTAAAGCACTTTAAAGGGCTTTTAAAAAAATTTGTATGAAAATAAGCACTTTCAAGCACAAAAAAAAAAAAAAAAAAAAAAAAAAAAAAAAAAAAAAAAAACCTTTTGAAAAATGAAAGTACTTTTAAGGACCGTACGAATCCTGATATATTGAAAATTTTCCGACTACAGAGTAGTCCTGCACGGGTCAAGTTGCACCAGACACAAAACCGAATATTATACTTAAGTCAACCCGCAACTCGACCTGAACCCCCCAAAAATATTTCCTCGATCCGCAACCTGACCAGAATCAGCCAAAATAATTTCCGGCAACCTGCAACTCAACCCAGGCCTATTTCAACACGAACCCGAAATAAAAGGAAAGGAAATCCGGTTTTATTGATATTATGAAATGTAATCTACAATTACATCTCTAATAACGATGTTTTATGTAGGAAAATGGACAAATGTATATGCTTTAATATTCAAACATATGTGGGTATCATGCCCACAAGTATTTGAAGTGAGGACAGCTTGTTAAAAAGCGCCATCGATATTCACCATCATGGTTGATCTCAATGGCGCTTGCTGACAAGTTGTCCACAACATGGCTCACAATCACATGACACACCTAAGTGATGTAGCATAGGTGGGGGCTAAAGTTACGCACTTATCATTAATTTTGATTTTTAATGAGCACATTGATCTAAACTTATGTGACGACTGATTAAAATGTTGTATTAAAACCTTAGGCACGTTCCACTATCAAACGACCACTATCAAACGACATTCTGTCAAATTATAATTCCGTGAGAAATTGTAATTAAAAAAAAATTGCTCTGCGTATCTTTGCCCTATTCGTTGGACTAAAAGTACGCAGTGATGAGGCAAAATATTCGCAGTGCGCATTTTTTCCCCCCATTACGGCCGGATTTTGCCCCTATTTTCACTAAAATGAATGAGTAATGTAAAAGCATTTGTAAATTTTGATAATATTTAAACTGAAAATTCTAAACTAGACCATGAAAAAAACAGCGGTCTGCGAGATCGCAAATAGCAGTTAACCTCCAACCTCAACAAAAATCGTTTCATAAATACTGTAAGCGGTCTCCGAGACCGCTTAATCGTTGATTGAATGAAATGGTTGACTGACTCATAAGAGGCGGTTTCTGCGCTAAACTTTATGCAAAGGGCTATTATAGTAAAATTTCCCGCATTCAGAAGTCTTCAGCTATACTTCTAATTTACCAAACGAATCAAAATTAAACTAACATAACTACTTAAATTGAAAATTACAAGTTAAACTGTGAAAACTGAATATTGCAGCAATCGGCGAGACCGTTAACAGGAGTTAAGATTTAAGGTTTAAAACAAAAGCGATTCATGAAACAATATTGATTTTTAAAAGTAGGTAGGTAGATACCTACGTTCTATATTAAAATAAAAAACTTAACTAGAAAAAGGAAAATGTAGTTTACTAACTTATATTAGTTAAGCAGCTATTATATTTTATATAATATAAATTTAGAAATTGTGAAAAGCTTTGAATCTAGCTAAAATGATAGGGCAAAGTCCCATATCTTAAACATGTTCGTATCTTTGTCCCAAGAAGGATGCGTACTTTTACCCTATTCTGCAGTATATTGCTTAACCGGCTCCCTTTAAGTATAAACAAATGTGATCGAGGTAAACTACGGCATTTAGAAGCTAAAAATATTTCGATCTCCACTAAAATTTTGGATTTGTAAAAATTCCAGGTACTATCAGCTAAAAAATAAAGTGAAATTTAAAAAATATTAGATCAAAATTCGAAAATTTAAACTTACCTCATTTTCTTAGCACAAATTGCTACTTTTAATCAAAGGTTTAAACAAATGACTAGTACACTTGAAACAAAACTGCCACCTATTAGTCATGAGAGCCGAAATGTTGCTTCATATGAAATCAGCCGGTGCGTATTTTTGCCCCGCTCATATCTTTACCCCTACCTACCCTATATCTCTCTTTGCACGATAAAGTAAAAACTCGGCATTTATCGCTCAGAAACTCACGTAAAATTAAAATGCAGTTGTTTATATTTAGGTTTTTTCCAAGTCTAAGATTTTCACAAAAAGTTTGAGCAGAACAATTTTTCAGATAAAATAAATACATATTTCAATATGAATGAGATATTATTAAATTTACTCCTTAACCTTTAACTGATGTCACAGAAATTGTCACAACTAGTGTGAAGTCAACTAATGTGAAGTTGTCTGTGAGACCGCTTTATCGAAAGATGAATAAAAGGCACGATTAACTCATAGGATGGTGTTTTTGTACTGAACTTTTTGTACAGGACTGTTATAATTAAAATTCACCTATTCAAAAGTGTCTGGTGATAGTACTAAAGTTCACAACGGAACAAAATTTCGGTAGTGTTTGTAGTTAAACTGAAAATTGCAAGTACATAAAAAATTGAAAAACTATAAAAATTAAAAAAAAGCTGAGGTCTGAGAGGCCGGTAACATGAGTTAAAAGTTAAGAAAAAAAAATATATATAAGAAATGTGACAAATTCTTTTTATTTAAGGCACAGTTAAGAACCATTTATCCTTCTCTAGGAATAGAAAAATTTTACCAACATTTCATTTTTCATATACACGCAAACATATGTATAATATTTCTGATAGTTTTAAAACACATACCCATGATACGTGTGTATAGATAGAAAAGTGCCCAATATTCAGAGTTAGAAGCATAGGAGAGAGTATGGAGGAATGGGACACATTTTACAAAAATAAGAAAATGAACTTTGTTTGACACAAAAACAATATTTCAGTTTATAGAATACCAAATCAAACACTTTCTAATGTCCCTGAACAATATAGAAACATAATTTTCAGAAACAATTTTATAATTAAAGAAATTGCAAGTTTCAAAATTTGTCCCATGCTTAGTTTAATCCATGCTTGAAGGCTTAGTTTATATTATGGATAATATACAGTATAATGTTCCATAAATAGAGAAACTATTACATCTATGAATAAACAAGTCATTAATATTCAGAAAGCATAAAAAGTATATGAAGCAAAATCACTTCTGATCTTGAAATAATCTTTTACTTTATACAATTGAAATCTTATGCAACTTTTTTCAACTGGAGATTGGGCTACCATTGCTTCATCTAGTGTGCGATTGATGAAATGTCTAGAATGATCATATCCAAAAATTTTTATTACTACCAAAACAAAAACAAATTTTGCAGGAAATTTTGCAGGAAAGTAAAAGAATATATAAAATTTATTAAGTTAAACCAGCTCTTTGCATGTTCGCCAACATAAATGAAAAATAGTGGAACTTCGAAGGATCACTTTTTGCTTCCTAATTGGTTTGATTAAGAGTATCAACAATAACACAGATTATAAAACATGTAAGCGTGAGGGGGGGGGGGGGGGGTGTTATGATGAAAATTTTTAAAGTAAAATTTTTATTGTATAAATTTTTTTTATAAACAAAAAACTTTGAATTTTATCCATTGCTGGCACATCTGCCCTATACCTAGATTTTTAACCTGAAAAAAAATATTTTGGATATTCTTTTGAAAAATCAGTCAACCCGAACCCGACACACAAGATTCAAAACCCAAACCGACCCGATCCGAACCAAAAAAGTAAGGTAAACCCGACCCGATGCCGGAATCTAGTACAATAAATACCGATTACACGGCACGACTCTAATATTAAGAAAGATAATTTTGGTATACATTTTAAGTATTCTGCAGAAGAATAGTGGAATATTTAGCCTTCATTATCAGTCAAAGGGGGGGGGGTTACTATTCATTGCATCACTAATTTAAAATAAAATATTTAATCTGCTAACCATATTGCAATAAAATATTATTTTTTACATAAAACATTGGAAATTGCACGCATGCAGTAAACACTGATGTAAAGAATAGTCATTTGACTGAACGATAAATATTTAACAATAAAATAATAGGATGATTACGCATTAATACCTGCTAAAATCATGTTACATTATAATTCGAAATCAAACGGTCTTACTGTGTAGTTCATTTTTACTTATTAGGAATCAAGGAGAATGGAAATATAACAAAATTTAACTCATAAAGACGAAATATTTACTTACATCCTAATTTGAAATCATAATCAAGATGGATACCTTGAACACCTCTGTGGTTGCGTGAATAGTCATTACGTCATCATTGAAGTCCTTTCTCATTGGCTGACATGGGAGACTAAGATATTTCATGTATTTCTACTATGCGAGTGGTAAATATTATACCCGGTTACAGATAAAATTCTAGTAAACATGCAGATTTCTGTAGTTTTACAAAAACTAGTTTTGTAGGATTACAGATTTTTTTTTACAGTGTGCTAATGTTGTGTTGAGTACAAGGACTGTTCGGCGAAAGCTACAAGAATTTGGTTTAAATGCTAGACTTACTCTAAAAAAGCTCTCTACATCAAGGTGTCTCTACATCAAAGTTTTTGTCTCTACATCAAAAGTTAAAAATATTAAATTGGGCTAAAACGCATGTTAACTGGACAATGGAACAATGGGACAGTGCTATTTGGTCTTAAAAGACTAAAATCTCCTTGTTTGGTAGTGATGGCATAAATTACGTAAGATGAATAATCGGAGAAGATTTGCATCCTAATCGCATTACACATACCTTAAAGTAGGGATGCACAACCTGTTGCCCGCGGGCCAAAAGTGGCCCGCCATGGGTTAATTTGTGGCCCGCGATCAGAATTTATATAATTTCGTCGTTTTTTGACACAATTTCGTCAATTTATAACTGGAAAAATTGCAATTTTTTGTCCATATGTCGCAGGAAAAAATCGCGAATTTCGTCAATTTGCCCCGGGAAGAAATTGCAAATTTCATCAGAGCCAATTAAGAATCGCAAATTTCGTTGATCGAGTTCGGAAAAATCACGAAATTTATCAATGAGTCACAGAAAAATCTCAAATTTCGTGAATTAACTGGGGAAAAATATCGACTTTTGTCAGTTTATCGCGAGAAAAAATCGCGAATTTCGACAATTTGTCGCTGAAAAAATTGCAAAATTCGTCAGAGTCAGTTAAAAATCGTGAATTTCGTTGATCGAACGCGTTAAACATCGCGAATTTTGTCGATTATGTAATCCTTGATCGGTTGCTGAAAAATTGCGAGTTTTGTTAGTTGATCGTCAGAAAAATCGGAATTTTGTTAATTTGCCGCGAGAAAAATTACAAAATCCGTCAGAGTCAGTTAAGAATCGCAAATTTCGTTTATCGGGTGCGGAAAATTTTCGAATTTTGTTGATCGCGAGTAGAAAAATCGCGAATTTTGTCGACTCGGCGCGGTAAAGTCTCAAATTTCTTTAATCGGGCACAGAAAAATTGCGAATTTTGTCGATGAGGTACGGGAAAATTTCAAGTTTTGTTGACCGGCTGCCGAAAAATTGTGAATTTCGTCAGTTTACCGCGAGAAAAAATGTCGAATTTCATCAATTTGTCGCGAAAAAATTACAAATTTTTTCAGAGTCAGTTAAGAATCGTGAATGTCGTTGATCGGACGCGGAAAAATCGCGCATTTTGTCGAGGAGCTGCGGAAAAATTGAAACTTTCTTGATCGGCTACGGAAAAATCGTGAGTTTCGCCAGCTTATTGCGGGAAAAGATCGCAAATTTCGTCAATTCGCCGCGGGAAAAATTACAAATTTCATCAGAGTCAGTTAACAACCACGAATTTTGTTAATCGGGCACAGTAAAATTGCGAATTTTGTCGATGAGGTACAAAAATTGCAAATTTCGTTGATCGACAGGGGGAAAATCGTGATTTTGTCAATCTGTCGCGGAAAAAAATCACGAATTTTGACAATTGATAGCAATAATTACAAATTTTGTCAATTCGTCGCAAAAATATTGAGAAATTTGTCAATCGCTCGTAAAAAAAAATTCGTGAATTTTCCCAAAAATTCCTGAATTTCGTGAATAGCTCATGGGAAAAATTACAAAATTTGTGTGTCAGTCCCAAAAATATCATGAAATAGAAACCCATTGGTCGCAGGAAAAAATCGCAAATTTCATCGATTGTGCGCGAAAAAGAAATTGCGATTTTGGCCAATTTATTGCGCGAAAAAAATCGCAAATTACATCAATGTATATCAGGAAAAAAATCACTCGTCGATTGATGATTGGAAAAAATTGCAAATATTGTCAATCTGTCACGTAAAATATCGTAAAATTTGCTAATCACTCATGGAGAAAAAGTCGCGAATTTTGTCAATCGTTCATGGAAAAAACTTGCAAATTTCGAAGATCGATCGCAGAACAAAAAAGTCGCGAAATAATTCGATCAGGGGCGGAAAAAATTACAGTTTTCGTTGATCCGTTGTAGGAAAAAAAATGCGAAATTTGAAAATTTATCGCTGAAACAAATCGCGAATTGCGTCAATTTATCGCAGGTATCGCAACTTGGTTGTTTGAAAAGATTGCAAATTTTGACAATCGCCAATGGAAAATTACCGCGAAATCTGTCAATCTGTCGTTGATAAAAAATCGCGAATTTCGTCAATCAGTCGCACTTGATTGACAAAAGAAGAAAAAAAACGAGTTTTGTTAATAGCCCGCAGAAAAAATAGCATAATTAGTCCATCATGCCTTGTTATTTTAAAAATAAGTTTCCTTTTATTTTAAATTAAGTTATTCTTCAATAATTTTTTTTATATTCAATTTTTTTTATATTCAATTATATTTTCAATAACGTTCAATTATTTAGAAATCTCGCGTATTTTTTTTTCCTTCAAGTTACTGTTTGTCAAGAAGAAACCGTTAGTCTTCATAAAGCGTTGAATGGTTATTCATACAGATGCTAAGAAGCCCTGCATTCCTTCATACAATTATTTATTTCCAATTATATACAATTATATACAATAATACAATTATTTATTTGTTTGTTTATTTTTATTATAGACAAAAAATAATTATTTATCAAGAATAAAGACTTATTACGCCCCCCTTACTTCCCGATATAGAATTTTCTCTGTGTTACTGATGTGGCCCTCGACAACCCAATCATTTTTGTAAGTGGCCCTTCTCTTAAAAAGGTTGTGCACCCCTACCTTAAAGCATCCAGCCAGTGTTATGATATAAGGCTATATGATATGAAAAGGTGTGGACTGATTTTCTATGATACATGGGAATATGAATGCCCAAAAATGCATGAATGAAATCTACTTATTATAAAAGCTGAGTGCACGTGACCGACGGAACGATGCCGGTGCGAACCACTCTGGTCTGCGAAACGACCGTAGCTAAACGCCATGTTAGGCTTAATGAAAAACATATCTTAACATATGACAGCTAAATGATAATTTTTTCCACTTAAAATCATGTCTGTTCAGCATATTTTCATATAAAACATGTGTATCATATCCATTTATAATGTATTAAGTTCTAAATTAAAATTAAGCTATTAGACATCAAATATAAACAAACGATACTGTTGCCATTCAGATTCAAATTCCAGCAAATTAAGAAACAAATGAATGACTCTTTGACGATTCATCAAAAAAAAAAAAAAAAATACGGCTAACATCTGATTCTGCTTTAAATATATTTTTTAAAGCATATTAAAGCCTTTAAGTTTTTTGAAATGCGTTTTTCATTTTTTGAAATGCGTTTTTCAATGCGTTTACATTTATAAGCAGCAATTTTATTTACGACTGTTTACATTTACAAGCAGTCAGTTTACGACATACATATGAAATATTACGTAATTTATTGAATAAATATTTTAAAAAACATTATTTAATGATTATTCATCATTATTCATATGAATCATTCATATGAATATTGATTCATATCAATGATTCATGTATTTCACTCTTCTGTAGTGGCAACAGTGAAATGCTGTTTCTTTAGGAAAAACAACAGAGGGATAAACGTGCTGATTTTTCGCCACTACTCGCTTTCATCTGTCAATAGTTATTTTTGAATGTTTTAAAAGTTTTTTTAATTTTTATTATGGGCTTTCGGAAAGAAGGCGCCAATTGACCAGGAAAAGAATTGCGCGATCGCGGCAATCAACGGATTTCTCAGTTTGCCTGATAAACTCAGCTGAGTTTACACCGAACAGAATTAAACACCCATATACACAATTTTTTGTTTATTTTTTATCTAAACTATGCATATTTTAAGTTCATGTTCATAAAGTGTTTATCACTCACAGGAACGTTTCATTATAATAAAGATTTAAAAATCAAAATTACATTTTTTTTTAAATTTTACTAAATTTTTGTACCGTTAAAAAACATAGCTTTTTGTATGTGTATTACTTTCAATGATGCACATAATGGTGTTTTAGCTTTGGCCAAATATATGAATCAAATTTTAAAGTTTCATCTAAAATTAAAAAATAAACATTGATTTTTTAAAGAAATGCCATATGTTTTTTGTTTTATTTTTAAGTTTCTTATTTCACCTATGCTGCATTTTTTAAGCTGAATTTAATATATTTCTGTGAATTATTTTTTGCTGTTTCAAAAATGCAACAGCTTTTTTTTTTTCAACTATGCATATATTTTTAAAAGCATTTACAGACATGCCACTTTCCAGCGAAAACAGGGAATTCCATTTTTTCGGCACAATTTATCATCCCTGGGATTGATGCAAATCAGTATTAAAATTTGTTGACATTTTTAGGACGAGAAGGGGGGGGGGGGGTAGCAGAATTTGACAAAATAAAAATGCGAGTACAAGCAACTGCAATTTGAGTTTATTTCTAATCCTTTCCCATGACCTGTGCATTTAATCCATGTATAGAAACAAACAGGATGAAAAAAACATATAGCCAGGAGCTTGCAAAAATCATCAAAATATCGTAGAAAAAGGGTGGTGTCATCAAACGAATATGAATTCCATCAAAGGATCGCAGAAAAAAGCACAATTTTTCCCAAAGGGTCCTTTAGTATGCATGTTTCGTCTAAGGATCATGGAATATGTGAATGTCGCCAAATAATCGTGGAAAAAACATGAATTTCATCAGATGACTGCAGAAAAAATGCATTATTTGATCAAAGTATCGCAAAAAACGTGAATTTCGTCAAATAATCACAGAAAAAATATGTTTTGATTAGAGTATCACAGAGAAAACGAGATTTTCATCGAAAGGTTGCAAAAGTGTAAGTTTCACCATAAGAACCTAAAAAAAATGTAAATTTTGAAATCGGGGGATCTTGAAGCTTATTGGTTCATCAGTATCAGGTGAACCGTTAGTCAGCTAAATTTTCTGTTACGTAACTAATTTGCTGCATACATTCGGATGCACCTGTGCTTCTGTCAACGTATTTTGATTGTAAGGTAAGTCTTGCTTGCTCTGCTGTTTATTTCTTTTTTTTTATTAGGATTTTTGCATTAGCTGTTTAAAATGCACCCTTTATTGGTGAATATATCGATATTTACATTGTTTACTGTTTTAGAGACAGACGATTCAGCCAACGGCTGCCGAAAAAATTCAGAGTCTAAAAACATCGAGGGTGTATTACCAAACATCAATCAAAATTTAAATTTAATTCAGTTAGAAGAGAAGTACCATACCTTGACGATGTTTCAGACCCTGACTAGGATCCCTTTTTCTAAACATTAAATTATTGATTTTTTTTTAAATTTTAACTGATTGTTTTTTATGTAAATATTTGAAATTTTTTTTGTATGAAACTCCCCCTTTTATTTATGAATCGCCGTCTCATTTATTGGTATTTCTTTATATTTATCCTTTTACTTTTATTTTATGTTTCATAAATTTTTTGGCAGTTGTGAGCGAGATTTTACCTGCATTCGTAACAAATTTTTCAAGATGGCAGTAAAACTTCGTTTTTAAATCTTTATGTTACTTATAAATCCATGTTTTTACATCATTTTCTATTTTTTTGTGCAAATCGTTGATTTATAAATAACATAAAGATTTAAAAATTGAGTTTTTCCGTCACCTTGAAAAGATTTTTGGCACAATTTTTTTCGTCAAGCGGCACAGGATGCGAAACTCTTCCCTGAATTTTGTCAAAGAAACGTGAGAGGTGTAATTCATCAAAAAGGCGCAGGAAAAACGTGAATTTTGCAACAAATCCCGATAAAAACACTCATTTCGTGAAAGGATTGTGGTAAAAACAGTCATTTTTTTAAAAGACTGCGAAAAAAACATGAATTTCATCAGAGATGTGCAGAAAAAACGAGAATTTCACCATAAACATTAAATTATTGATTTTTTTTTGTTTGTAAATTTTAACTGATTGTTTGTTTTTTGTGTAAGTATTTTTAGTTTTTTTTTTATATATTTTTTTCTGTATGAAACTCCCTTTTTCCTGAATCGCCGTCTCATTTATTGGTATTTATTTATATTTATCTTTTTATTTTATATTAGTAAGTTTTTTGGTAGTTGTGAGCAAGATTTTACCGGCATTCGTAACAAATTTTTCAAGATGGCGGAAAAACTTCAGTTTTAAATCTTTGTTATTTATAAATCCATGTTTTTACATCATTTTCTATTTTTTGGGCAAAATCATTGATTTATAAATAACAAAGATTTAAAAATGATGTTTTTCTGCCATCTTAAAAAGATTTTTGGCAAGATTTTGAAAAAAATTTTTTTGCCAAGTGGCACTCTTCCCTGAATTTTGTCAAAGAAACGCGAGAGGTGTAATTCGTCAAAAGGGCGCAGAAAAAAAGCAAAATTTTCAACAAATCCCGATAAAAACACTCATTTTGTCAAAAGGCTGCGAAAAAAACACGAATTTCATCAAAGATGTGCAGAAAAAATGAGAATTTTGCCATAGGGTTGTTGGAAAAAGCTCTCCCCCCCCCCCCCCGCATGAGGTGGTTCATATTTTCTTCATTTGAAGGTTGACTTTTACAAACACTATTTTTTTTAATGCTTTTGAGGACTTACCACTATCTGAATAATCATGCATATCAATCACCTGTTTAATTGAGTCTGACTTAATGTTGTAAACTTACAATAACACTTTCCCGTCATTTTTGACGGGGCCATATGCTAGTATTTAAATAAAAGCCGAAGTTTTCCGCATGTGATCCTTTTCAAGATAATGAAGCATTTATATTTGAACAAGATTCTGCTCCATGTCATATTGCTAACGTGTACAAAAAGTAATTTCGAGATAACCGTATCCCAGTATTGGAATGGCCTGGGAACAGCTCAGATCTTAACCCAATTGAAAAGTTTTAGAGTCGACTAAAGACACTTGTTGCAGAGATGCAACACAGCAATAAAATGCAAGTAATAGAAGCAATAATTCAATCTTGGTGTCCCACTATAACAGCTTCTAAAATAATGGACTTGGTTCACTGCATGGAAAGGCATTGTAAGGCCGTAATTAAGAGTAAAGTTTACCCATTTACGTATTAACTGACATTGTGTTAATTTTTGTATATTTCATCTTTTCTATAAGTTTCACTTTTCTTCTTTATAATTACTACCCTAATAAATATAACTTCATAAGATTTAATGCATTACATCTTGATCAAATTATTTTTTCATTGGTATATGATTTTATGATATTACTTAAAAAGAAAATGGTGTTATGAACGGCCAAACTTCAAAACTACATCTTTTCAAAAGGCTTTCCATACTTTGGCCATTACTGTATTTTTTAAAAAGGTATTTCGTTTCAAATTGCTTAAACTGGGATAAAAAGTTAATAAATTGATCTGGAGAGTCTTAGAAACATGCGGTAATTATGCTGAATTAATCCTACGTTAAATGCATACATTAAACATACCTTTCCTAAAACAATAAACGACATTGATTAAAGGATATACCCATAATAGTGACATTTAAGCCTGTAAATTATTTTTTGCCTGACGGTATTTCTGCCTCGACGGTTCGGTGCTACTTGCGTACGCCAGTGAACAGGAAAGCTATGTTTGGGACAGCTTGCTGCTACTGATAGACCCTTAAGAACGGATGAGTGCCAGATAGTGTTACCAGTTGTCCCGCGTAAATCGGAGCTCCAAATGCTCTTGATACCAGTATTTTAAAGTAATTTTCTTCGCCTTATCTAATGGCAGAATTATCAACGATTAAAAATGTCGAAATAAACTGGAAGAAATTAGTATTGTTCAGAGCATTTACATCTCCGATTTATGCGGGAGACACCTGCCAATACTAGTGCCAGACGAAAATAAACACCTCTTCCAGTTTTAGGGTTATAACTGGTGTTGCTAGATGCCCCGTGTAATTTGGAGCTCCAAATGCATTCGACACATGATACGACACATTTTTGACACATCGAATAATTTCAAAGTAATTTTCTTCGTCTTATCTAATGTCAGAATTATTCTCGATTAAAGATTGTTTTGTAAAGTTTGTATGTTTTACACAAAAAATATCTTACCGCAACAGAAAACTCCTTTAAAAATTAAAGAGGTGGATTCAACAGGGAAAGACTCAGGCTGCAAAAACGAACGTTTCTTTTTTGGAACATAAAAAGTACAAGGAACATAAAAAGTATAAGATTATATAATTAGAGATTTTCCAGGGAATTATGAAGATGAGAATGTACTTCATTGTTCTAAGAGAAACAAACAGAAAAGGTTCAGGGATTAAAAAAAATGAGAGTACATACATCTATCATCAAATGTCCACAAAAAAATGAAACATCTAAAAGAAATGTATACATTCTTGAGAATATGAAATCTAAAAATACAATTACTAACTTCGACGCACAAGATATGAGAATAAATGACAAGCGCGGCATAAAGAAGTAAAGTTGTATCCGAAAAAAAAGTAACACCTGTGAAATTGAAAACTTTTCTAGTCAACAACAGTCCATAATATTTTCGTAATTATAGATTCTAACTGAGTGTTATTCATTATTTATGAAATTTAAATTAATACGTTTGATGAATGCTTGCTTTTTGTGTAATTTAATATATCCATATACAGAACAGATATGAAAAATAAATGCATAATTAGTGAGCCAATAACAGAATGTAACTTAACCATGATATGAACAAAAAGTGCTCTTAACGCCATATATTTAATTTTAAAAGAATATTGGGAAAATCAAAGAACTAGACTTAACCACTTAGACTCAATTGTCGCATTTTCTTTGACACTATAAACTAAAAACAGGCAGTCAACAAAACTTTTTAAGTACAAAATATTTGCCTTAAATAATCGAGAAAAGTCTGCCATTTAATGAACCGAAGAATTCAGGTAAAAATCAATGGTGTGGAAAAGCTTTTAGTAACGAAGCAAGCTAACTTTTTTTTCTTGCCCGAACGGAGTTCGGGCAAAACAGTTAAGGGGTTAATAAGAATATTATGTTTAAATTTACTTTTTGATGGGCATTAACCTGGGATGAGCGTCTTTTACAGAAATTTTAATTTTTTATCAGCGGTTTTTCAAAACAGAAATTTTTGCCTAATTGAATCGGGAAAATGCTCCGATTAAATAAGGCAAAATTTACAATAAAAATTTACTGATGAGAATAATTACGTATTCTGATCACCTTACGCGGCACGTATACCGGTCGCTCGTCCCCAAGGAATTAACACCTTCTAGATTCTAATTAAGTTTAAAAATAAGGAAAGAAAACAATGTTAGATTCTAAGCTATCTTTGATTTTTATCTAAATCCTCAGTAAGCTTCAATGAAAACCTAAGTATCTGTCATGCTTCATTACAATCCATTAAACTAAAAAGTAAAGGATATGTCAACATTTGGTGACTTATCGTGTTTTGAAGCAGTGCCATTCTTCACAACTTAGTATTAATATTACTATTTCGAATGTTAGACATTCTGCGATCGAAATTATAATTATGTTCGACTATCATTCAATCTCCTACAATGCAAGATTTTTTTGGAAGTATATTTTTAAATAATCAAATTTAAGGTAAACTGCCACAAATTTTATAGAATACTTTTTAAACTTGATAAATAGAAAAAGTCCTTCCGGCCAGTGCCCGGAGGAAGAGGTAGCTTTCATATTCCTTATTTTAAAAAAGCCAACTTATATTATTCAAACACACAAAGCTCAATTTAGTGGAAACCGAATATAGGAGATTCAATACTAATTTTTTATAAATACTAAATCATTATGAATGAGAATTTTGCGAAATTAGCCAGCTTTATCCAAGCTGCTTTTATTTAAAGTAACTTATATTTGGCTGCCAAATTCGGCGATTTCTTAAAGTGCCTGCCATTTTAATACAACATGGTGGATGAGACTAACCAGTGAACTTGGTCGAGACTTTAGAAATTATTGTGCACATGCTCACTCACATCGGAATCGATTGATATATACGAGTGCTGTCGCAGGCAAAAAATCAGATTTTTCAAAATGTCACCCACATTAGATATTGAAATTGCTATATCTGAGCCATTTTCTAAGATAATGACAAACAAAAAATCCTCCTGAATCCTTATATCAAGGTCAAATACTTAAGAAAGAAACCTTTTTCAATTTCTAATTTTTTTGCACCTCACTTTAAATATAATTTTTTTTAAATTTTATGGCCGCCATTTTGAAACAAGATGGCTGATGAAGCTGGCCAGCGAACTTGGTCGAGACTCGATATATTGATGTATACTATCCACATGCCTTCTTACATCGAAATAGGCGAATACGTGTGTTATCGCGTGACAAATACAAGATCGTTTCAAAATGTTAGCCATGCTAGAAATTCAAAGTGCTATAATTCAACCATTTTTACTTTCTTCTATCTTTACAAGAAGAAAGTATTGGATTCATGAAAATTTTCGAATTCCGGTTTTCGACGGATTTACACGTTTTAGGGGTCAGAGATTCCAAAAAACATGTTTTTACAAAATGTCTGTCTGTGACTCTGTGAGTCTGTCTGTCTGTCTGTCTGTCTGTCTGTCTGTCTGTGTGTATGTGACACAAATTTTGTGGGCGCTCTATCTCAAGAACTAATGCACGGAATTTAATAAAAATTGATATTCAGCTAGTGCCTAATACAAATTGATGCTGATTAGTTTTTGGTGTAAATCGCTCAACAGGCGGCGCTGCAATGCTGCATTTTTCACGATTTTCGCAATAGCTCTATCTTAAGAACTAACGCACGTATTTTCGTCAAACTTCAGATTAAGTTAGTCCTTGATATGACTTGCTACTGATTAGGTGTTGGTGTAAATCGCCCAACAGGTGGCGCTTCTCTGCTGCCTTTTCCACGATTGCCTCAATAGCTCCATCAATAGAGCTAATGGACCAATTTTCATCTAACTTCAGATTTAGTTGTATGTTGACACAAGTTGTTGTTAATTAGGTTTTGGTGTTAATCACCCAATAGGTGGCGCTGCTATGCAGAAATTTTCACGATTTTCGCTATTGCTCTATCTCAAAAACTAATGTACGGATTTTCTCCAAACTTCAGATTCAGTCAGACGTTGACATAAATTGTTGCTGATTAGGATTTGGTATAAATCACCCAATAGGTGGCGCTGCTAGGCAGCATTTTTCTGAATTTAGACGATTTCAGCGATAGTCATATCTCAAGAACTAATGCACGGAATTTCATAACGTTAGAATCCTCATGAGATGCATAGATTGCCATTTAATTTTGGCAGTGTGATAGCGAATTTTGAAGTATTAACATGTATGAGATAGAAGAAAGTTTTGGGATTGGTACATCCCGACTAGTTTTAAGATATAAACAAAAGGACAAATTTTCAGAAACAAAAACTGCTCCGGAATCTTTTGTATCAAAGGCCCAAAACACTATAAAAAAGAATCTTTTTCATTTTCCAATTT
>OZ010792.1:19673037-19899731 GCA_963932465.1 Maratus speciosus | reverse complement strand
CGCGATTTTTTTCCGACGCCTATTTGGCAAAAACAACAATATCCGGGTTACCATATCAAGCAAAATAACGACAGTTTGGCGCCAGTTAAGTACCCGCTACGTATACGACATTGGCGTCAAAAACAAATCGCGCCAGTATGGGGCATATATGACATCTGTGCCCATTTTTGGCAGGCTATCTTTCTAGTAAATTGTATAAATATTGAAAAAGTTCCCTAATTTGTTTGTTCTTTTGTTAATTAAAATAAAAATTATGTCAATTTGTATAATTTGGCGAATAGTTTGGCTATTTGTATAATTTGGTGAAATTGGTCGACACGATAACGAAGTAGTACCTAATAATTTTCTCAAAAAATGACATTTTGTCTGTAGTTTGCTCAAAAATTACGATGTTAATTTTTTTTTTTTAATATAAAAAACACATTCTTTTCTTTTATTTCTATATATGTGTATTAAAACCACTGCTTTGGAGTTTAAGTTAAACGTTCTCGGCTTGTGTTATAGCTTCTAGCAAAAATAAGGAACAGATGTCATATTCGCCTCATATTGGCGCGATTTTTTTCGGTTGCCAATTTGACGAAAACATCAACAGCATAAACAACATAATCCGGGCTACCACATCAAGCAAAATAACGACACTTTGCGCAAGTTAAGTACCTGTTGCCTATATGATATTGGCGACAGAAAAAAATCGCGCCAATATGGGGCGAATATGACATCTGTACCAAAAATAGTTGTTTACTTTGGAACAGATGTGTCGGAAGTCCGCAGATTAATCTTGGTGAAAAAATGCAAAATTGTTGGCGATGAACCGTTATTTTTGGAGACTCAGATTATGGTACGCATAGCTATTTTTCCAACTATCAAAAATAAAAAAAATCAATAAAAAAATCAAGTAAAAGTTAATATTTGTAATTTTTCAAAAAATGGTGACTGGTGCCCCGATAACAAAAGAACACTATAAAGTATTCCAAAAGCATCGATTTTGTTGCAAATTTTACTGCTGGGCAATATCGCTAACATAACTTTAAAACGCAGTTTGATATTTTGGTTAAGTCCTAGTCCTACACAGTTAAAAATATTTACGGGCAGAGGCCGGCAGCAGTGATTCCAGTCATACCCCGTATAAAAAAAAAACAAAAAAACAATCCGTACTCATGATTTTTGTGTCAACATGTACACACTAGTGAAGTAAAATGTATGTGGCCGTACCGTATTTGATGGTTTTTTATTTTATGGTTGCCATAACACATGGGCTAGAACTTCAGGAATATGTGGATTGCCCTTAATTTTCTAAGTATCTAAAAATATCCCTGTAAAATTACGAGCAGATACTGGCAGCAGAGATTCCATTCATACCCCGTAAAAAAAGTTCCATGCCCATTATTTTGTGCAGCCCGTAATTTTACGGGGCAAAGATATAATGCACTTCAAAACACAATAACACTTTACTCACTGTTCCGTAGCACGTTAGATAATCATCACAGAATCGCTTTTTTGGCGGGTTAAAAAATATGTTATGGTCGCGGTTAACTGACATTATTTTTCTAAACACGACCACGACTAAAACTGAGGATTACACCCTAACGGAGGAAAATGTATGGGGTCGTACCGTATTTTTTTAGCTCATCTCTTTAGCTCATCTTTTTGCTTCATTTTGGGAACAACGGATTTCGAGCTTATTCTATCAACGATGATTTTCAGAAATTTCAACCAATGTTTTTGAGACTTTCACAAACGTTGCTCCATACACTTATCTCACACATTATGCACATTATATTTTGATTGCATTCGCACATGCGCAGTGAAACACTTTTTAGTAAACCTGCTCATTTTTCATCCAATTTTTATTTTATTTTAATTCTGATTGCAGGGTATTATGTACAATGTTATTTGTCATACTTTCTGAAAAGAACTTTTTTTTATATTAAGAACTCTACAAATTATAAGCAAAAGACTTGGCAAAATTTGGGACTCTTTTTATAAAAACTTTAATTTCTCTACGAATATAGATGCTATTCTCATAAAATGAACACAGTTTATTGCAATAAGGCACTTAATCACAATCTACTATGTTGAACGATTTTGCTACGTTAGTTTTTACAGGATTATCCAAAAGATATTAGTTCTTTTTCAATTTGTTGGCGGGCCCCTATGGGGTTTCGGGCAAAACTCTTCACGGAAATATATGACCTATGCTATTCTATTTACACTCCTGGAGTTTTAAAATAATTCATCCTGTATTTTTCTAGATATTTAAGAAAACGTCTAAAATTGCGAGTGACCGGTCACCTTTGACCATATAGTGTATCTGTACCTATAACGGAATTAGGTACTACTTAGTTATCCCGTCGACCCATTTCGCCAAATTATATATATTGCCAAATTATACAAATTGACATAATTTTTATTTTAAATAACGAAAAAACAAATAAATGAGTATAACATTAATGAAAATACGGCTCCAAATTCCTTTCATAAAGATTGAATCGTTTCCATTTAAAACAGGTTTATGATAAAAATTCCGGGTACTACTTAGTTATCCTGTTGACCAAAAATCTATCCCCAAACTATAAGATTAAATGCCAATAATGGTTGATCGTAAATGTCACATTCACTTGACTTTAAGCAAGTTAACGTGTTTACGTTATCAAGTGATTTCTATTTCGACTTTTCATTTGTATTTTCGGCACAGATGCCATATACGCACCATATTGGCGCGATTTTTTTCCGAAGCTAATTTGGAGAAAACATCAACAGCATAAACAGCAACATCCGGGTTACCATATAAAGCAAAATAACAACACTTTGGCGCCAGTTAAGTACCCGTTAAGTATATGACATTGGCGTCAGACATCTGTATATGACATCTGTGTATCGTGTTTAATGTCAAGTGAATCTGACATTTACAATCATCCATTATTGGCATTTAATCTTATAGTTTGGCGATAGTTTTTTGGTCGAAGGAATAATCAAGTATTTCTTTTAATTATTTGCATGTATTGTTAGAACATATTTTACAATTGCATTTACTTTTATAATAAATATTTTGTGACGTCGTTTTGTGCATTTCTAAAGAAAAAAATATTACCCACATGCAGCTCAAGTCATGCAACTAACTACATTGACTTTTTTGTTTCTCATTTTTAGATCACGGTTTGACAAATTCTACTGTGACTTCACCACCGAACAGTTATGCATATGCTCCATCACCTTGTCCTGAACCTTTACACAATGTACGAAGTGGACCAAATTCACTCGTTAATCTTCCTTGCTGCATTTCTCCTCAAGGTTCGAGTTTCTCTAATTTCTCGCCAGGACGTCGCACCCCAGATGTGATCAGCAGCCGAAGTTTACGATATCATCCATATCATCCTCTTCCTGCTTTTTATCCTTATGCGGGTGATATAGAATTCAGAAGACATGCAACTAATTTGTTTGCTAATGATGGTGGCAAAAAAGTTGATGGAAAGTGGTTGAATTCCGAATTAAACAGCCAACGAAACATAAAAATGTACCCGACAACGGGCAAAGAAATATATGATGGAATAACTACTGCGAAAACAACTGGAAGACGAAAAAAATGCATAAAGCTCTCGAAAAACAAAAATATTTATAAAGGAAATTTTTCAGCTCAAAGTATTGATAATAATCTTCAGATGAATTACTATGATCCTAACATTATTCCTAATCATGTACGAAATAGAGTTACGTTAGGTAATGCTTCTGCACAAAGTATCGATAATAATCTGCAGACAAATTATGATCCTAATGCCGTTCTTAATAATGTACCAAATGAAGTTATGGATAAAAACAATTTTTCAGAACAAAGCATTAGTAATAATCCTCCTAAAAACTATAATCCTAATGTTGTTCCTACCAATACACCAAATACAGTTACCTCTCAAGGTAATTTTTCAGCACAAGTCATCAATAATAATCCTCCAACAAATTATTATGATCCTAATACTGTTTCTTATCATGTACCAAGTAGTGTTATGCCTAAAGGGAATTTTTCAGCACAACGTACTGATAATTATCCTCATACAAATTATAATCCTAACGTCATTCTTAATCGTACAGAAGCTCATACAGAAGTTTCAGTGAGCAACAAAGAGGCAAATCAATGCAACCAGCAGTGTTCAATGGCAAATGAACAAAATCATACAGATGGAAAATATTATTCACATGTGCAAGTTATGGAAGGTAACATTGATGAAACGAAAACCCCTGCGGTGAATTCAATTGTGACAGAAGAAACTAATTTCATGACTTGTGCAGATAAGGATACGAGTTTCAATACTCAGCCTCAAAATGACCTTCTCCGGGGAATCTTTGCATCTACAGTACAATCAGATACAGATGTGAGTGATATCCAGTCATTGAATAGTTTGGATTTGTCAGATTATAACTTAACGCACGTCACAGTGCCAGAAAATAGTTCTTTTAGCATCGAAGATATACGCCAAGAAAAGTTAGAAAACGCAGATTTGTCAAATTATTCGTTCGAACCAATTTTTGAAGGAAAAGATGAAAATGGAGAAGATATGGTAGTTTTACTAGTTAATTCAAGTGCAGTTTCATCAAGTGCGCTACAAGTGGATGAAGGCGAAAACGGTGCATTTATAGATAATAAAAATTCAGAAATACGAAAGGATCCAGCAGTTCTCAATAACATATCAGGTAATACTGTTACATTACATTACTTTGATACATTAAGTACTTCAATAAATAACAAAACACTTCTAGAACCTCAAGTTCATGAAGTGAATAATGAAGTGGGTAAAAACATGTTTTTTTCTAATATTGATGACTATGGCTCACAAGAAACAGTGACAACATCAAAAAGAAAATACATCAGAACCAAAAACAGTAACAACAAAAGGGATAAAAGCAGAGATAAGAATGTAAATCAGATTTCAATTGGAAATTGCACTACAAGTTATGCTACATCACAACCAAATACTTCAAGAGAAAGTGCAAATATTTCTACAAACACATCTCATCATGCCAACATGTCGTACAAAAGGCGAAAATGCGGAAACTTCTGTTACAAGCAGCCATGGTGGAGAAGACGCCATTTAAGATATCAAGTTACACCGATAAGAAATATTCAACGCAACTTTATCAAGAAGTTTATGAGGAGAGTCAGAATTGAAAATGAACACATGATGGCAAGTGAAAAATTCTGGAATTTGTACAGAATGATTGTAAGTCAAATCGGAGGCAGCGTCATGCAAACAATGTATAATATCCTTCCAGCGTTAATTAGAAATTCAGAAGAATCAGCACAAAAAGCAAATGCAGGTGGTTCAAAAACGACTAAAAACCGGCCGCAAGTTAAGTTTCCGCCTAAATTGAAGAAACAGGATAATTTTGAAAAATTATAAAAACACTATCAAGTGTTATTTAGTTAATATAATTTAAGAATGTGTTCTAATCAAAATTAATATGAAAGAAAACGATTTTAATTTATATGTATATTAGAATATTTCAAAATTTATTTATTTTTTATTTTTTATGAAATGCAAAATTATTCGAGATCAAACTTTGTTTGATGTGATTCATTGACAAAAAATATGTATGTATGTTACAATAATTTCTTTAAATGTTTGTATAGTAAATTAAAATTTTGGCTAGTTAAAGTTTTGAAAATTTTAACCGCATTTTTTTCTTGTTATAATAATAATAATTGTAAACTGAAATTCTCTTTCGGGCTCTTAAGAAAAACACATTACAAAGCAAGTTTATTTTGTTTCTTTTAACTACGCATCGGTCGTTATTTTATTCGAGCCAACAGCCTTGCTGCTTAGTGGGCTCAAACTCTCCTCCCACCAAATAACATAACATGAGGTCGTTATTTTGTTAGCAGTAATAAGGCATAATGGCACCTCGGTCAACAAGTGAACTTGCTAACGAATTTCGTGGTTAAGGAAGATTTTTTTTTTTCCGGATGTTCTTCGGACTCAAAAAACGAATGTTTATCGGATGCGCCCAGCAATTTAATACAATCGACAGAAATTTTATTTTGTCGTATAATCACTAAGTCCCAATTGTTTTCTACAGCTGAGGTAAGCACAATAACATTTGGGGCCCTGTTCACCCTCGAAAGGTATATGTAAATTCATAATTGCAGCAAATATTATTCCCGAAAGTGACTTAGCCTAGTTCACATATATCATTATAAACTGTTTTTTTTTTTATGTTTTTCGTATCATCTTTAATAAAAAGCTATGCATTGTTGGCGACTGGCTTTTTCGCTAATTGTTGTCAAATATTAATCTCGGATAATGAAACATTTGAAGTTACTGAAAAAATTAATATCTCGAAAAGTATTTGTCAGAAAATTGTTAGACAAACTGCGTAAGAAAGGTAAAAAATTGTATTTTTCTTCTTGATCTAAATTTCCAATCTAATGATTATGCCGTTTTTCAAATATTGAATTTCAAAAATTACCAAATCTCACAATGGAATACTATAGCGAAACCTTCACGCGCAAAAAAATAATGACTAGAGAACAGGAATTCTGCTTTTTTCAGAATTTAGTGTCGCCCCAGGCATTTCCATTACTTCATTTTCTTCTGGTGGACTGTGTGGTTTCTATTATTATGAAACAGCTATTATAAATGAAGCGTTAGATGAAGATGAAAGAGCAGTTGTAAAAAGTTAGAACTGATTTTTTGGTCAGAATGCAAAAAAAAAGTGGCCATATTTTTTTTTTTTTTTTTTTTTTTTAGTTCTAACCAGAGTTCTAACTTTTTACGACTGCTCTTTCATCTTCACCTAACGCTTCATTTATAATGGCTGTTTCATAATAATAGAAGCCACCAGTCCATCAGAAGAAAATTAAACGGTTAAGCGGGATTCGGATAATCGGGACTCTACTGCAAAACATGTTTCAGTTTTAAGAGTTAAAGCACACGCTTTTATTTTATGTAAAATGACGTCATTTGCATTAGTATAGATACTTAAAATTAAATATAGTTTATAATAGCTCCCTGTTTTATCATAAATCCTTCATTTATATTTTTCTCAAAATAGCGCGTATTTTAATTTTTTTTTTTCAATTTTTATGAGAAAACTGGCAACAATAAGATATAATTGCTATTTTTCAACAATTTTTTCTCTACTTTCTACAGAAATGGAGTACTTGAGATGCCAAAATTAAACAAATGGTGCCAAAAACTACAAAAAAATTAATATTTCAAAAATAAATGGAGATAAAGTTTTCAAACAAATTGCATTTAAAAGTACTTTTTTTTCCCCCAATACGACGGTATAAAAATTGAAAATGTGCGATGCTTAGAAATTTAAAAAATTGCTATAGAGCATTTAATCGTTCAACGAAACATCTGCTTTGTTTATAGCTGGCTTCCGTAAGGTAACGTTATTTTTTGGAGACACAAAATAAGCTGGGAGAAAGAAATAGCATACCGTACCGGTGGCTAATAATGTGTCCCGGCGTGTATCCTGACGTGTATACTGGCACGAATCACAAATTATAGTAGTAATAAAATAAATAATAAAATAAAATATAAAAGAGAATTATGGTGTCACGAATGCACTATTTTTTTCTATTCTCAAAAAATACTAGATGCGCCATTTCTTTTTAGTTGTGAAATAGCATAGGTTAATTCACATATAACCTCTTCAATTAAGATGAATATATGTTTAATGCATGGCTTTTACGAGAGAAAAGTGATATCATGAAAGGCTTTTCATAAATTTACATTTCTTTTTCTATTTATTTTCAAGAATCAAGACTCTACTTACTTAGGCTTGGGAAACTTTTTTTTTTTTTTTAAATACTAGCCGGCCTTGGCGACCAGTTTGGTCTCCCTTAAAATTTATGTTTGGGAAAGTATGCTAAGCATTGTATCATGTTATTTTATTCAAAATTTAATCTACTTCTTCTCCCTTAAATATAATTAATATAATCCCTTAACCCCTTGGGGACGAGCTACACGTATACGTGCCGCAGGAAGCGCTCAGAATCCTTGTTTTTCCTCACCAGTAAAATTTTACTGTAAAATTTGCCTTATTTAATCAGCGCATTTTCTCGATTCAAGAAGACACAAATTTCTGTTTTTAAAAAACGGTGACAAAAGATTAAAAATTTCGTAAAAGGCTCCCGTCCCGAAGGGGTTAAGCTAATATTCGTTTTTGTTGCATTAAAATATCTCAATTTGTTCATTTTCTGCAAGCAAGTACACCATATTGGTTTACAATAGACGTGTATGGGAATATGGTGAAGTATTACAAATATCGCCAAATTGGCAACAAACTTGGTGGTATTTGGCTACACAAAAACCTCCACACCTGTGGTAACCCTCTCAAACGTATGGAGAAGTATTAAATGCTGTTCAATAACTAATGACATGCGTTTCATTCGGGCGTTGCCATTAAACAAACAAATAATCGGGGTTTCTGTGCCAAGTACGATAGCGTAATCTATATATATAAAAGAAAGTCTGGATTTTGTATTAATCAACGCACAGCCCAAACTACTGAACCTAAAATCTTGTAATTTGGGGAATTGGATACTTCTTATGACATAGAGTGCCTTTAAGAAAAGATTTTCTAAAATTTCACCTCTAAGAGGGGTAAAAAATAGAACGAACTTTTAAAAAATCCCTTAAAAATCTGATTTTATAGTTATTTTTCAACTGATAACATATTTTAGTGTATTTTTGTATGCTTAATCGAATGGTACTAACCAAAATATTTTAAGTCTAAAAGTTCATGAGATATTTCATATTTTTCTAATTTGGCGCCAAAACTTCAAATTTTAGAGTGATAATTTCTAAAAACTCATTATCTTCATTCTGTTGCTATAGCAAGGGTAAAAATACAAATTGAATAAGTTTTTAATCAATTCTTTTGGTTAAATAATTAAAACAACCATGTCAGTTAGGAAAAAAAATTACAAACGCCTCAAAAACTAAAACTAATTAACAATAATAAAAAAACTTGTACTTTTTCGTTCTACCATCACCATGCCAAAATGTATGGTATCGCGCCATATATTTCAATCCACCGTGCAAACGATTTTTATTGTAAAACGTGCCACACATTAACATTTGCTATTTATTGAACGTGAATACTTTTTATGAGTATTATTCCATCGTAATCTCGTAAAACTTTTTAATTTGTTATTTTTTGAATAGAAAATATTTATTATTAAATTATAACTTACATTTATTACTGACACTGACATGGATTTTACGATTTGACAGTTACTTGATGACGAGGAAGCTGTAATAAAATTATTTCAGAACTTAGGAATTATACATATAAAAATGTCTTGTTAAAAAACGTTGAAAGTCTTCATTCAAAAAATAAAATGTTTACTGCAATGACAGACATGCTTATTACGTATGCCATGCTGCAATGATAACCTGAAAGACATTTACAATTTCAGACCTGCAGATTAAATTGACTTTATTTTATTATTTTATTGTAAAATATTTATTTTTTCTTTTATTTTAAGTGTTGATTTGTATTGATATAAAAAAATAGTTGGTGAAAGTCTGTAATTTTCAAATGTTATATACTATTTTAAACTAGCCGCCTCTGGCGACCAGTTTAAATGTTTCATTTCATTTCGTGCTAATTATTATGCTTGGCGACAACGGTGTTGATATAACGGAAAAATACCAAAACAGTTACTGATTTTATTTAAAATAGAAAGAAAAAAGGTTTAATAAGAAATAAATGTTATAAAACGGAAATAATTTAAATATGAAAGCAATGTTTATACTGCTTAAAAATAGTTTTCATATTCAAAGGTTAAAATAGAAAAAATATTTCGCAATTTGTCATTTGCTCCAAGAAAAAATGGCTACTTTTATGTTAGCCGTGCACAAATCTCGCCAATAACATTTTATAAATCGCAAATACCAGCACCTACATTTTTACTCATCGTCTACTATACATACAAAACGCAAATTCTTCTTTCATTCTCATTGACTATAACTCAGCTTCTACCGAACAGAATTTTTTAGAACTTACACTGTTAGTTAGGTAATTTTTTAGAAATGTTTTAATGTAAAAAATAGTTCTGCTTTGAATTAGTGATAGGTACGGGAGTTTTAAAATTAGGTGAACCCGATTATGAAAGATTACCTTTAATTTAAAGTTCTACTGAATGGATTTTGATGCTATGCTGGAGAGTTCTCTGTGGTGTAATAAATTACTAGAGGATGTACACTATATGCGATGTTTATCGACCAGAGAATATATATTCTATAAAGTTGTACAGAATTTCTTAAAAAATCCAGTGGGTATATAAAGTAGACCTACCCCTACATCCCTGAGAGTTCTATAATATGGTTAAAGCGATTATGAAAGATATATTTAAATTTAACTATCTATAATATATATGAAATGCAAAGAGAAATTTCGTTTGGGTCGCTTACAACTTGAGTTCAGCTGAATAGATTTTTGATAGGACTTACATTGTTAGATAAATTTTCAGAAAAAAAAAATTATACATTATATCGTTCTACGTTGCTTAGTTAAATAATTAAGGGGGAAAATTCAATATCAGATGAACACGATTATGAAAGATTGGCTTTTTTAAAAGTTCTGCTGGGTGGATTTTCATGGGACTTAAACTGATAATTAGATCATTTTTAATGACTGTTTTGGTACATTTCCCAGTTTAAAAGATTCTGCTAAGTGAATTTTGGTGGAACTTGCTCAGTTAGTTAATTTTTTCAGGGAAAATTTAATATAAAACACATATCGTTCTAGGTTGCTTGGTTATAGGATTTTGGTTGAAAGTTCTAGAATCTGGCGTGCCCAATTATAAAAGAAGCCTTTTTAATAGGTTCTATTGGACGGATTCTGATGAGAATTGCATTGATAAATTTTCAGAGGAAGGGTATAAGTATATTACACATTGTTCTATCGTACTTTACAAAATCATATAGTAAAAGACCAACTAAAGAAGTTGGTCCTTAACAGCTCAAATTTTGTCTGTCTCAATAGAAAATATAATAGTATAATGACGTCCATATCATTTGTAGCAATTCGGATGTGCATGCAAGATTAATGTCCATATTGCTTTCAAACGCATGATTCAATTCACAGATATATTTCGTTTGATTCACGGTTTGTTTAGAAAAACAAACCAGCGTGGCGGGCGCAGCCTGCTAGTCTATATATATAAAAGAAAGTCTGGATTTAGTATTAATCAACGCGCAGCCCAAACTACTGAACCTAAAATCTCCAAATTTGGGGTAAAAATACTTCTTATGACATAGAGTCCCGCTAAGAAAGGATTTTCTAAAATTCCGCCCCTAAGGGGGGTAAAAATTAAACTTTTAAAAATTCCTTTAAAAATCTGATTTTATAGTTATTCAATTCCCACTATTAGTTCAAACTCTCCATATATTTATTTATTTATTTATTTATTTATTTATCTTGTTCA
Organism: Maratus speciosus; assembly: GCA_963932465.1. Taxonomy (NCBI): domain Eukaryota; kingdom Metazoa; phylum Arthropoda; class Arachnida; order Araneae; family Salticidae; genus Maratus; species Maratus speciosus. Next base: position 19,888,297 of record OZ010792.1, on the reverse strand, counting down.
AATTTTCAATCGTTAATAAAATCCTTATTATTCATCCTATCAAGTTGAAATAAATTTTTTAAAACTTGTACTGGATGACAATTGATGTTAATACAGTTTTTTCAAATTTTAATTCATTAATTAAATTTAAATTAACTTTAATTTTACATGGGAGACAAAATGGCGGCCATTGTTTATTGAAGAATTTAATGCATCTTCATATCTATAAGGGGGGTTACCATAGGGGGGACACTGTTCTGTCGCCAAATACCGCCAAGTTTGTCGCCAACTTGGCGATATATCGCCAAATTTGTCGGCCAAAATGAGTCGCCAAAAGTGACGCCAACTTGGCGATATATCTAATTTTTTGCCAAATTCCCATAGACTTCCATTCTAAACCTACTTGCTTAAAGAAAATCAACTAATTGAGATATTTTAATGTATCAGAAACTAATATTAGCTTAAGGGGCGTCCAGTAGTTTTATTTATTAAATTTTTCTTTGATGACCTAAGTAGGAATTGACTTTAAAAACAAAATTTTTATATTACTTGTTTTTCAACTGATAACATAATTTAGTGTATTTTTGTATGCTGAATCGAATGGTACTAGCCAAATTCTTTTAAGTCTAATAGTTCATGAGATATTTAATATTTTTCTAATTTGGTGCTATCTTTGGCGTCAAAACATGAAATTTTCAAGGGATAATTTCTAAAAACTCATTTTGTTACTATAGCAAAGGAAGTAATTCAAATTGAATAGTTTTTTAATCAATTGTTTTGGTTAAATAATTAAAACAACTATGTCAGTTAAGAAAAAAATTACAAAAGCCTCAAAAAAGAAAAAGAAAAGAAAAAGAAAAAAAAACTATTGTACTTTTTCTTTCAACCAACACCATGCCAAAATGTATGGTATGGTACCATTTATATCAACCCCAAGCGTGCAAACGATTTTTCTTGGAAGCCGTGCCAAATATTAACATTTGCTATTTATTGAACATGAATATTTCTTATGCGTATTATCCCATCGTAATCTCGTAAAACTTTTTAATTTATTATTTTTTCACTAGCAAATATTTATTATTAATTTTTGATCGATTTGCACGAAACTGGCTGTACATACGCTTTAAAACATGGAATAGGTATCTGTCAAATTTAAAGACTCATCAGACCACTATTTACTCCTTTTTTCTACCAACCCATTATTTAACATTGTAGAAAGATATCTTTTTAAATTTTCTAATTCAATCATTTCTTTCCTGTTGCCACACCTTAAAAAATGACACAATAATGAAAAACATACAATAAAGCGTGTATTTTATTTTTATTTGGCAATGAAATATTAGATGTCTCGCTCTATTGTTGCATTTTTGAAATTGGCGTCATTCTAAGCAGAAAATGCTCATTTTTTATATATAACTAGGGGGCTCGGCCCCCTACGAGCTACGCTCGCCAACCCCCGTCCAGACATCGCAGACTTTAAATGCACGCTAATTTGATCAGCTTTAAAAAGATTTCGAAAGATTGAATTATAATTTAAAAAACAGTGGCGATCTCCCTATAAACGAATTTTTATTCATTTCTCTTTGATTGGGGAATTTTAACGCCAAATCCGCTGCGGTAGTACTTGATTATCCCGTCGACCCATTTCGCTAAATTATATAAATCGCCAAACCACTCGCCAAATTATACAATTGACATAATTATTATTTTAAATAACGAAAGAACAAATAAATTAGTAGAACATTAATAAAAATACAAATAAAACTTCGAAATAAAAATAACTTGATGACGTAGACATGTGTAACAACATTTCAAAATAAGCTAATATAAAAGGAATTAAGTAAACAGAGTTTTTGTCTCCTGGTATTTTTTAACAAAGCGAAAAGAAAGTTCTTTTAAATGAGACATTTTAAATTAATCGTTTTTAATCGGGCGTAATTTTTACCAAGCTGTTCTTTCTCTTTTAAATATTCACGTGAAAATCTTTTTGTTAGAAATGAAATATTATTTGCGCTTTCCTAACAAAAATAGTTGAAAAGATCCTCTCAAAATATCAAATGAATGCCTAGCGAAATTTCTAAATTTAAACTGTTTTGCAATATTATTTTTGTTCATTTTATGTAATAACTGTATTGTGACGTAAACATGACGTAATTTCTCCTATTTAAGACTTCTAACGCATGTTAATGAATTTATTATTTTACAATATCCTTTCTCTTTTAAAATTCACGTGTATACTTTTTATGACGTAATTTTTAATAAATTCCTGCTTTTTGTACATAATTATTCAATTCCAATTCCAAATGATTTTTTCTGTTTATAATAGTCACGTGTAAATAAATTTTTAATTTGAAGCAAACATTATTGTTTGCGCTGTTTATACATTTGGCAACAGCATAAATTAATACCATTTTCTAAAATAATGTAAAAAATATCTCTAGAAATGCTAAAAATTTGAATTTAAAATAGAAATAAAACCTCAAAAAATGAGTCAAAATAAAAAAATTAATGCAATCTGCACTCCGGCAAATTCTAACGCATAAAATGATCTAAAAATGATTACACTGCCATATACAGTTTTTGCTGCTATAAAACTTTTTTAGTGGAACGATTTTGTCCAACTTTAGCATTAAATATCTCTTAAAATAATTCTTCGATTTGAAAACCGTCTGCATCAGCGTGTTTATCAAACATTTCTGTATAAAACCACCGATTTTCATATTTTTGTATGCATTATTTTTCTTAATATTAACGAAGAAAGAACTCCGGTCACGAAAAATTCAAAACCGGCGGCGGCGGTGACAGCGGTAGTTACTTTTTTTTAGAATAGAATAGAGAGAAATAAAAACTTTAACTATAAGAGCGGTAAATGACGTAACACCTTAATTTGAATGTTTTTTTTTTTTTAATTAAAACATCAACTTTAATACACACAGTCCAATTTCATGAAAACAATTTAGGAAAAACTAAAAAAGACTAGATATGATGTCACATTCTATCAAATCATTTCAATGTGTAGTTAAACTCACAGTAAATAAAGGGCTCCTATATTTTTAGCCCCCGGGACGGTATGCTATTTCTTTCTCCCAGCTTATTTTGTCTCCAAAAAATAACGTTACCTTACAAAAGCTATCAATAAACAAAGCAGATGTACCATAGTGCGATTAAATGCTCTATAGCAATTTTTTTTAATTTCTAAGCATCGCACATTTTAAATTTTTATACCGTCGTATTGGCAAAAAAAAAAGTACTTTTAAATGCAATTTGTTTGAAAACTGTATCTCCATTTATTTTTGAAATATTAATTTTTTTGCAGTTTTTAGCACCATTTGTTTAATTTTGGCAACTCAAGTACTCCATTTATATAGAAAGTAACGAAAAATTGAAGAAACGAAAGTTGAAAAATAGCAATTATATCTTTTTGCTGCCATTTTCTCATAACAACCGAAAGAAAATGTAATTAAAATACGTGCTATTTTGAAAAAATTTAAACAAAAAATTTCGGTTTATTCGGTTTTTTAATTCCAAATTAATGGTAATTGAGATCGCTTACCGTTAATTTCATCTTTTTAAATTTTAAATTTTTTTGAAACCATTCATAGAGACAATTGTATATTTTAAAACTAACCCGAAGCAAAATTTCAAGATTTTGGGCTCAGCAGTAACAGAGAAATAGAAAATTTTTGAAAGTTTTTTGTTTCTGCACTGTTTTATATAGCGACATTCTTAGAAATTGTTCTATTGCGAGAATTTACGTCATGATAAATACAGCCATGTCAATTTTCATGTTTATATTCCTAACAGTTCCATGTTCTTCGTTACTTAGATCATCTTTAGATCTTTTTCCGCTTTGTTTAGTCTTTCTATTTTTTAGAATTCGTTCTACAACGAGCATTTACATCTTATTAATTACTACCATGTCAAAGTTCTAGTTTCTAACCCCAACAGTATCCCAAAAATTTCAGTATTCCAAATAAATCATAGTTTAGAACCTTTTAAAAATTTTTACGTTTATCCGTCAAATTGAACCTTTTAGAGAGCGTTCATTACGAGTATTTACATCTTAAAAGTAACTACCGCACCAAATTTAAAATTTCTAACCCAATCAATATCGCAGAAATCACAATTTTAGAACTTTTTTGCTCCTGCAGCGATGTAGGTTCTTGCACTGACATAAAATAGTCTTTTTTTCAGAGCAGAGATGGCCACCAACATTTTATGTAGTTTCAGAGATAACACCTCACAAACGTACGAGCATTAATAATATTATATACTTTATAATATTATAACGCTTTATAATATTAGCATTAGATGTACAGATACAAAAGCCATTTATATGTTACAAACTAAAGTGCCGGCGTTGCTCAGAATTTGAAGGATGTTTGTTCTGAAAAATCAATTTCAAAATTTAACATACAACACAAAACAAACATTTAAAAAAGCAGTCGAAATGTTGTTGAATGAATCATATGAAAACGCTATATAAAATGTATAAATGTATATAACAGACGCAAAAGAATACAGCTATAAATGAACTTATTTCAATTTATAATTGGAGCAATAATGTTAAATACGCCAATATTTCCCTAATCGGGTTTTTATCATGCTTCAATACATTTTTCACACTCATATGACGTTATACTATATCCACCATGCCCTTTATATTTCCAATATGACGTAATATTTTTCTCTTTCACGTGGAAACCTTGAAATAGAAAAGTTATGAAGTTATATTCACTTCTATTTAAATAAGTCAAACCATTTATTTCATTTTCCTATTTCACGTGAATATCTTGCAATAGAAAAGTTATGACGTAATATTCACCTTTTTTTTAAATTCGACAAACTATTTATTTCATTTTCATTTTTCACGTGGGAATCTTGCAGTAGAAAATTAATTGTTGTAGTAATAATTTTATAATGTTTTTTAATTGTTGGCAACTGCTATAACGAAAAATGTTTAAATTTGATAAGAAATTGCTGTGAAATTGGTGGTTTTTATTAATTAAAAATTAACTATAAGTTATTTCGATTCCGGTTTACTTTAGTTGTCTCGGCCATGTTTTAATACACATGTACGTATCTCTTCACAATTTTGGCTTCCAGATTGTGGATTTTTTATAGAATTACAAACATACAGATTGACAAGTTTTCATTTTTATATATCTCTCTATTCTATAAAAAGTAACTAATGCTGTCACCGTCGCCGCCGCCGCCGCCGGTTTTGAATTTTTTGTGACCGGAGGTCTTTCTTCGTTAATATTAAGAAAACTATTGCATACAAATATATGAAAATCGGTGGTGTTATAGCGAAATGTTTGATCAACACACTAATGCATACAGTTTTCAAATCGAAGAATTATTTTAAGAGATATTTAATGCTAAAGTTGGACAAAATCGTTCCATTAAAAAAAGTTTATAAGAGCAAAAGCTATACATGGGAATTTAATCATTTTTAGATCATTTTATTCAATAGAAGATCCCGGTCGGCAGATTTCATTAATTTTTTTTAATTTGACTCTTTTTTTAGGTTTTATTTCTATTTTAAATTCAAATATTCAACATTTTGACAGATATTTTTTACATATTTTAGAAAATGGTATTAATTTAAACTGTTGCCAACTGTATAAACAGCGCAAACAATAATGTTTGCTTCAAATAAAAAAAAAAATATTTACACGTTACTATTATAAACAGAAAAAAACCTTCAAATTAGAATTAAATAATTCGGTATAAAAAGCAGGCACTTATTGGAAATTACGCCATAAAAACTATATTTACATGTGAATTTTAAAAGAGAAAGTATATTGTAAAATAAAATCATTAACATGCGTTAGAAATCTTAAATAGAACAAATTACGTCACATTACACTTATTATGCAAAATGAACAAAAAATAGTATTGCAAAACAGTTTAAATTTAAAAATTGCGCGAGTCAAAATATTAGAGGTTAAATATTAGATTTTTTCAAAATTTTATTATTTGTCGTTTGATGTGAGGTGTCCAGCCATAAGTATGCAAATTTTTATGTTTCCAACATAATTAGGGGCTGAGTTAGAAAAATTGCTTTAAATACACAAGTTAGAGCCCAGAGGGTTAAATATTAGAATTTTTCAAAAGTTTATTATTTGCTGTTTGATGTGAGGTGTTCAGCTATAAGTATGCAAAATGTCATGTCTCCAACTTAATTAGGGGCCGAGTTAGAAAAATTGCTTAATACACAAGTTAGAGCCCAGAGGGTTAAATATTAAGCCTTTTTCAAAATTTTATTATTTGTCGTTTGATGTGAGGTGTTCAGCTATAAGTATGCAACATTTCATGTCTCCTACTTAATTAGGGGCTGAGTTAGAAAAATTGCTTAAATTACACAAGTTAGATCCCAGAGGGTTAAATATTAGACCTTTTTCAAAATTTTATTATTTGTCGTTTGATGTGAGGTGTTCAGCTATAAATATGCAAAATTTCATGTCTCCTACTTAATTAGGGGCTGAGTTAGAAAAATTGCTTAAAATACGGAAGTTAGAGACTGGAGGGTTAAATATGACTGTTTCAAAATTTTATGATTTATCGTGTTATCGCAAGTGTTCAGCTATAAGTATGGAAACTTTCAAGTCTCCAACTTACACTGCAAATAGAGGTGTCTTAAATTTAGACACATATGTGACTGAAAAAGAATTTCAGTCACTTAAGTGTCTGAATCTGAAAATTCAGACATAACAGACGTCTAAATTTAAGACACATAAATGTCTTACTATGATCATGCTATAAACGAACCGAGAAACATGTGTAAATTATCCAACAACCGTCTGATTTTAAGACGGTACGCTCCAAGCGATAGTTAAACATCATCTTTGGTACTATTCTTAACAGCCAATCAGAACGCTGATTTCCGCGCGTGTCATCTACAGCACCTTCATGAGATAAGAACAGAAAGAATTAAATTTTCACCGCCGCCATTGCTTGGATTAAAAGGATATGTGTTAATCTGGGTGTTTATAGAACGAACGAGTAAGTCATATTTAATTCTAATATTTTATTCCGATAGATTTCTACGCCTTTGAATATGAGTGAAATCGTTTATAAAAATTTATCTCTTTTCTATAGTTTAATGCTAAATTTTTGATTTCACTAACGGTCGTCTGTTATATGCCTTCTTAATGTAACGGAATGAAATATAATTGTTTTGAAAATTAAATAGCAATGCTGTAATTCTATTTGCTTGACATTTGTAAATAAACGAATGAGTGATAGTTTAATCTTCATTTTCGATAGGGTGATGTGAAATAATTATAATTTGTCTTTGCTCAAAAACAAAACTTGCAACATAGGTTTGAAAAGTTGAATGATTCATCGCTTCATTTATCAGAGATAAAAACATTAAATTGAAGCCATTTGTAACTGTGTTTATTCTATGTTTTTTACTGTTTACTGACTATAAACGCTTGTAGTATATGACATCAGGCATGTATTTTATTTTTTGTTATTATTATTATTTTGGAGCTAAATATGATGATTCATATTATTATGATATTAGGAAAAGTTTTCAGATTGAAAAAAAGCATTAATATTGTGAAATTTGACTGTATATATTGCAGTTTTTAATCACGGAAAGATTTATTCTTATTGATTTTTTAATTTATTATTGAAAATCGTAAATTTTGATATCCAATGTTTCAGATTTAACATTTACCAAATTTCTAAAAATAATATGAATTTTTTATATCATCCAGTAAAATTTTCGAAACATTAAACAAACGGAGAAACATTTTATTCATATTTTGCAGTTTACGTTGCTGTTTAGCAGTATAATTATAAAGTTTAATTAATATTTTTTGTGTTTTTTAAATTGGTATATTAATTTTTGTAATTTATATGCAAGCATTTTTTTGCGATATTTTGTTCATGATTTAAAATTTTTAAAATTGAGTAATGCGAGAAATAATTATTAAATTTCCTTTTACTGCAATCGAATTTGCAACGGTTCTGGTACAAGTAATTGTTGGCACTAAAAAAAATTACACATGATAATTTAGACATAAATAAAGAGTTGTTTATGCCTTGATATGAAGTTTATGTATAAAACTGCCTTATATTTTTAAAAGTTCGTATTTACTTATATGATACAGTATTAAATATATTTTTAAGCCATTTATTTAATAACTGCTTTTTTATGTTCAAAACGTTTTTCAAACAATTAAGAATAGTACGTATACTGTCTGATGTATTTTTTTTTTTTTTTTTTTTTACTTTCTATTTTCTTCTGTTTTTTGTTTTTTTTTTTTCTATTTCTTAGATCATTATTTTCTTATCAAATATATAAAATCTATTTAGCTCATATTCAAAGGATACAAATTTTACAGGAATAAAAAATAAAATAAATTAAATATAACTTATATCGTGTTGTTCCATAAAAAAGAATAATAATGATATACATTTTTAAGCAATAGCGGGTGAAAATTTTAAATTGAATACGGAATATGTTTAAAGAAAATTATATACATATTCCGAAGAATGATATATAAAATTAGATACCAAACTGGTGTTTACTTTTAACTAAGCATGACAAATTACCACATATTTAAAAAGAAAAAAAAATATTACACATGTTTACTACTTAAAATGACTTAACTATTTTATTTATATGTACTTAAATGACAAATACAAAAATGGCTAAGTTTTGAAATTAGAAGTAATTTTTTTTTTCCTCAATGCTATTAAAATAGAATATTTATTTACTATTTTATTATCTACTCATGGTTATATAGCTGTTGTGATTATCATCTGATGCATATGTAAAATTGCCTATGGGGCAAAATCTAATTTTTGAATTATATGAATTTTCCTTTTTTGGGGGGCGGGACGGGAGGGGGATTTTCTTGCCCATTTTCGCGTACACGGGATTTTTTAAATCTCTTTCGACATTCCACCGACTATGATAAATATTTTGAACTTTTAGAGTAGGACAAGATTAAAAAAAAAAAAAAAATATATATATATATCCATATACCTTAAAAACCCTTAATAGCGGACACTTCGGGACCGCGAAATTTGTCGGATAATCGGAGATGCCTGCTTTTGTGAGGTAAAAATAATACAAATATGTATGCCTTGCGGATCAAAAAAGTATTCGCTAAATCGAAGTATCCGCTATTCGGGAATGTCCATTAACCTCCATAACGGATATTCCCGAATACCGGGCATCTGTATTTAGCTAACAATACTGCAGGGTTGCATTTTTTGCAAAAGGACTCCTTGATTAAAGCATGGGTAGTGCCCCGTTCTCTTACGATTTTAGTTCCCCCAAATTTCATGTGCAATATTTGCGAAGCTTATATTTTAAATCTGTTTCGAAATTGTACTGATTATAATCAATATTTTGAACTTTTAAAGTAAAGTAAGATTAAAAACAAAATTTTAAAAAATCTAATATTTAGATAAATATTTTCTCTTTTTAATCTTATTCTACTCCTGAAACAAAATACTCATTATAATTAGTACAATGTCGTAAAAGATTTAAATTATCAGCTTTATGAAAATTGCATACTAAAATTGGGAGCACCAGAAAATCAGGCGGTATGGGGGTAGAGGGGGCAGGACAACGGCCAGATATTTTCCCAGTATTCAGCGTGGTCAAACATGGCTACATAAAATGCTTACAAAAAATGTCTGCGATTCAGACGTTTCAAGTGTCTGAAATTCAGTCGCAAAAAGTGTCTGAAAAAATTCAGACATTTTAAAATGTCTGAAAATTGAACACTCCGTTTCAGACACTTAAGTGACTGAATTTCAGACATTTTAATTTACAGTGTAGTTAGGGGATGAGTTAGAAAAATTGCTTAAAATACATAAGTTAGATCCCAGAGGGTTAAATATCAGACATTTTTCAAAATTTTATTATTTGTCGTTTGATGGGAGGATTTCAGCTATAAGTATGCGAAATTTCATGTCTCCAACTTAATTAGGGGCTGAGTTAGAAAAAGTGTTTAAAACACACAAGTTAGAGCCCAGAGGGTTAAATATTAGACTTTTTAAAAATTTTATTATTTGTCGTTTGATGTGAGGTGTTCAGCTATAAGTATGCAAAATGTCATGCCTCCAACTTAATTAGGGGCTGAGTTAGAAATATTGCTTAAAATACAGAAGTTTGAGACCGGAGGGTTAAATATGACTTTTTCAAAATTTTATGATTTATCGTGTTATCGCAAGTGTTCAGGTATAAGTATGCAAACTTTCATGTCTCCAACTTAATTTGGGGCTGAGTTAGAAAAATTGCCTTAAATACACAAGTTAGAGCCGAAAGGGTTAAATATTAAGCCTTTTTCAAAATTTTATTATTTGTCGTTTGATGTGAGATGTTCAGCTATAAGTATGCAAAATTTCATGTCTCCAACTTAATTAAATTAGGGGCTGAGTTAGAAAAATTGCTTAAAATACACAAGTTAGAGCCCAGAGGGTTAAATATTAGACTTTTTCAAAATTTTATTATTTGCCGTTTGATGTGTGGTGTTCAGCTATAAGTATGCAAATTTTCAAGTCTCCGACATATATAGTTTCTGAGAACGGGCTCTGTGACAGACGGACAAACAGGCAGACAAAGGAGTGAGACAGGTAGGGTTTCGTTAGATGAACGAAACTCTAAAAACATGCTGCGGATGACTGTAACAACATCCTAAAATTACATTACCATCAGCGATCTACCAATCCCGAATTTAGTTTATATTCGTTTCATATATTCTTATTCTTTTGTGCGGCCCTGTAAAATAATTATCAATATTATATACAGTAAAACCTCTGAATAGCGGACACCCTGAGAATGCAGAATTTGTCCTCTATTTAAAGGTGACCGCTACTGAGAGTAAACATGTACAGTTATTTAAGCGTTGGTAATCGAAAAAATGTCCGCTTAATAGAGGTATCCGCTAATCGGGTGTGTCCGCTATGGAGGTTTTACCAGTAAAATTTCTGAATAGCGAACACCTCGGGAGGGCGGAATTTGTCCTCTATTTGGAGGTATCCGCTACTGAGAGCAAAAAATGTACAGTTATTTAAGGGTTGGCAATCGAAAAAATGCCCGCTAAATAGAGGTGTCCACTAATCGGGTGTGTCCGTTATGGAGGTTTTACTGCATAGTAATATCATCCTTTACAAGAAAATTGCATGCTGTATGATAGACAGACAGACATCCAGAGAAAGATAACCTCCTGGATCAATAAACACTCATGTCTTTTGTTTTAATCATCCACAATTGTATGTCATACAACATGTCAGATTTTATACAACAGGCTAAAAAAGGCCACCGTGGTACGAAATACTGTATTATTATTTGTTTGCCCACCAAAACTGGTTGCCACGGGTTGTTGCAAGGTTTGTGATCACGTGGTTGAAAATGATCTATTCAATATTACTGCGTGCGTATTTTTTTTTATTTGCTCCATGTGTTCAAACCAGTTGTCTACGAAAACATCAACCGGTGAAAGTGACGCACACCAAATTTCTGTGACGTATGCAGATAAATTGTGCTTTTTTAAGAGTTTTTTCTATATAATTTTTAAACGGTTTGGAATTTATTTTTCATAGTAGGTGCATTCAGTAGGCGACCCTCATAGGTACATTCTGGTGTAATCAGAAACGAAATCCGACAAATATTTTTTGAGTTATGCTTGACGAAAGGTTTTTATTAGGCTTTTTTTTTAGTAGGACATGGCGTTAATATCCATCGTAGTAGTAAAGTGTCCGGACAGTAATATTTCGCTGAGTATTAGCCTTTGCTTCGCTCAGACAATTATGCTATTAGTATATATATATTAAATATAAATTGCCTATTTCCAAATTTTTCTTTTGGATTATTTATTAAATTATTAAAATAGTGGGTTGCAACTTTAATTCATTTAATTAAAATGTACGTTTTAATATAAAAATTCTACAAATTAGAAAAGAACAAAATAGTAATTTCTCAGAATTGCGTATAACCTAATACATTTTTAAATATTTTTAAATTGTGAAAAACATAAAAAAATATATATACAACATATGAAATTATTATTCTTTAAAAAAATATTTATGGAAAATGCATAGTACAATTTTACAGGGTTCTTTAAAACCAAGAATTGGCTATTTCCAAAGGCTGATACAAATAAGGGGAGGGGGGGGGGAGAAATTAGTTCTCTCAATAACTAATAATACCATGATATATATATATATATATATATATATATATATATATATATATATATTTCTGTTGTTAAAAATATATACCAATAATTATATAAAAAAAACATATTTACAATATTTCAAGTATTCAGATATTATTTACAACATAAAATATTTTATTTTCTATAATAAAGACAACTACAAAATAGTTTTTCTTATTTTATTTGCTACACAATCTCTATTACGAAATTTTTATTTTCTGTTTGCTTAGAATCATTTTAGAATTTTATATTTCAAAACAAAAAACATGCCCGTGAATAATATTTACATCATATTGGCAGTGTCAACACCTGACCAATAAGTTTCACTTTTACTGCTATATATATATATATATATATATATATAGATTTATATAACTTCTAAACATCGCAACATTTTCAATTTTTACACTGCCGAATCGGGAAGAAAAAGTTCTTTGAAATAGAATTTATTTCAAAACTGTATTTCAATTTCCTCGTTTATTCATATTTTTATTTGTTTATTTGTATTTTTTATTTATGGTTTTTAAAATAACTTTTAAGAGTGATTTTTATTAAAATCTAGGTTCATCGCGTGCAGCCCGATTACGAAACTTTAATCCGTTTGCACTTAAAACACTATAAATAGTTCAGGATTTATTTCCGGTTAATATTCCATAACGAAATTAAAATTTCATCAATATATAAAATAATATAAAAAAACACAAATTTAGCAGACATGCAACTGAACTACGCGCTTAAACCACTGAAAAAATAAAAATTAAAAAGGCTGCTCTAAGTTGTGAAATTTTTGGTGATTTCTTCGGCTATTAACTGCGGACATGCATTTAATAAAATATCGCTTTTAATAAATTTCAAAACTTATTTGAATACATTACTGATATTTTTAATATAAAAATGCTTTTTGGTGTTGTCAGTGGGCAATCTAAATGTATATATATATATATATATATATATATATATATACATATATTAAATGTAAAAAATGTATTTAGAATTTTCAATTTAAAAAATGATTTTTACCTATGGACTAATCTGGTAAGCCCGAGCTGGATACCTTAATATTTTTAAATATGCACTTATAATAATTTTTATAAATATAAATGTGTTTTTGAATAAAAGGAATGCCTAGATTATGTCTGGGCCCACTCATTGCATCTTATTAAAAGAGAAAAAAAATTCAATCGGCCGATTTTTTGGGAAGCTATAAATTAAAATTTGCCACGTAAGTTTAACTTTCGCATCCTCAAACTTTGAACCCAGAACTCGATGAAGATTTAAGAAAAAATATATAAACTACATGCTTTACCTAGATACTTTACTCAAGTAAAATAAACTGTCAAATGTGGGTCTTAGCATTTGAAAAATGAAAGTTTGTACAATTTTTAATAAATCGAAACTCCTATTTTATTCTTACGGCAGATAGGGAAATGTGCTTCTGGGATTCTTGTGACGTATGACCCCTCATAGCAACGAGAGTGGGCGGAGCAGCGTCCTTAGTGACGAGCCAACCTATATGTCTAATAACCTTGCGTCGCACCGACCATGATAAGCGATTGAATTTTGCCCTCACATTTCTTTCCAGAATGGATGATGCTTGGCCAGCCATGGAAAATCTTATGGGGAGAACGAGGACTACTAGTACCTGAAAGGAGCTGTAAATACCCAAAACTGCCGAATTTGGATAACAAATCACCAAATGCATTCAAAGGAATCCCCTTACATTCACCAAAGCTGCGTCTGTTTGGTGTTGTTTCATATCGGAAATGATCCTTGGTCCATTCTTCTATGAGAACATTACCTCGACAGGACCGGTAACATGGCCCGTTATCGGAGACAAACAAGTCGTTGGGGCCACCGTAATACTTACCCATTATGGATATGCATAATATAAAATATGAAAATAAAACATGTCTAAACTATTTATAAAATGCATTGCAATTCCAAAATACAATTTAAACGTATATTTAAATATTTTTAATACATGGTAGTGCTCTGTTTCTGAATTGAGGGTACTACTTCATTATCCCGTCGATCCACTTCGATAAATTATATAAATCGCGAAACTACTCGCAAAATTATACAAATTGGCATAATTTTTATTTTAAATAACGAAAGAACAAATAAATTAGTAAAAGATTAATGAAAATACAAATAAAACGTCGAATTAAAAATCACTTGATGACGCAACAAACACGTGTAATATGTTTAATGTCAAGTGAATGTGACATTTACGATAAGCCATTATTGGCATTTAATCTTATAGTTTGGCGATAGTTTTTGGGTCGAGGGGATAATCGAGTAGTACCGAATTGCGTAAAAGAAACATACTTGTAACTCCAAAAATGATAATCATATAACTAACAATTTACTGCGTCGGATTAACCCTTTCGAGGGCGGTGTCCTTATAAAAGGACACCTAATTTTAATTCCAAAACTGACAAACAGCACCAAGAATATATAATTGAAATTTTTCTTTTATAATGTACGTGAAAATAAGCAAGTTCGTATTTTCTAATAAATTCGTTTATAAATTTTGGTGCCAGTCCATTATTTCATCAGTTTATAAATAGAATTACTCCGCGCCGGAAAGGGTTAAGCGTGTCATTTCCAATTAAAATATATCTTTGAATTGAAATTTGAATGAAATACAGGACCGTGAAAAATCGAAGACTGTGAAAAAAAACGATTACAAATATCTCGGCTACTAATTATCCGACCACTTCATTCTTTAAGAAAAAAATTGTTTTTTATTGTTTTTATATTCGCTGCTTAAAATAAACAATTTCGAAAATTTTTATATACCTTTTATCAGAATGAATATTTCGAGAGTCCGAAAAATATAGTTCCGGACAATCGAGGTTACTCACATTTAATGGGCTTAAGTACAGACCAAATTTCAAGTCTCTATCTCAATTTGTTCGGGATATACAGCGTTTGCAGGCACACACACATCACAAAGACGGGCGGCAATTTTTTTTTTTATTTATTATTATTTTTTTTTTTAACGTGACGTTTTCTTTGGAATCTCCAGTGTCTAAAACGTGTAAATCCGTCAAAAAAAATTTCGATTTTTAAAACGATTACAAGCCTTACCCTATGCTACGTATGATGTGTAAGTAATATGGGTCGTATTGTCATCGAAAACACAGCTTTGTATATAATTTGAATACTTTTAGCCCTTCAAGAAAAGGGCTAAAAACCGATTGCAAAATTCCGTCTTAGCATACAAATATCAGGTTGAGAAACTAAACGAGTATAAAAATAGCTTTTAAAGACAGTAGCTTGCACTCCAAAAACTGCGATAAAAGGTCACTTCGTGACTGATGTCTTCGAAATCCTCATTTTTATTTCGCTATAGAAAGGGAAAACTAAAGAGAAAAAGATGTAATTTACTATCTGGCATTCTGCAACTTTTCCTTATTATATCGAAATATGGACATGGGTGGTTTAACACGTAGAAGAAAAATCCAGAAGTCAATGGCGGCGGAAGTATTATGATAAGAATACACTTTTTTTTATTGGTCATTAAGAAGTATTTTTTTCAAGTAGAAAATATAATAGAATATGCTTTAACTAAGAAACTATCCAGTTTTCTTCGATATACCTGAAGAAATTAGCTTATTGCACTTTTCAAAAATGAATTTCATAAAAAAAAAAAAAAAAAAACTAGTTGGATGTGCCAGTCCCAAAACTTTCTTTTATCTCATATATTTTAATATTTCAAGATGTTGTTACAAATGTCAATATTTCATTTTTATTAGTTCAATAGTATATCAACTGTGACTTTCGTCTTAAATTTCTGCTTCAGTCAATTAATTGGAGTAAAAACGAGTTAATCGCGATCATGATATTTATTAAAATCACGAATAGTCGCGAATAGTCGGCTTATCAGGATGGGAAGTTCCCGCCGATTCACGAGCCACTGGTGTACAATAAAGCTACGAAAAATTAAGATTACACAAAAATCGCTATTACAGTGCCACCTTCCGGTGGAATTTTTCTAAATTCAGGGAGGACCTTCTTGTCATGGTCAAAAACATACACAAAAAATTTGGTTCGATTCTATGCAACTTCACACACTTTTCGATGGAACATTATTGAAAATGGTACAAACATCGCTATTACAGCTCCTCCTTCCAGCGAAATTGTTCCAGATTCAGGAAGGACCTTCTTGCCATGACCAAAAACATAAACAAACTAGTTGTATGTGCCAATTCCAAAACTTTCTTCTATCTTATACATCTTAATATTTCAAAAACTAGTCACACATGTTAAGACTTCAATATTATTAGTTCAATACTATACCAACTTCCATTTTCATCTTAAATTTCTGCTTCAGTCAATTAAACGAACTAAAAAATATCATGATATTTGTTAAAATTAATAGTTTTTCCTTATTCTGTTGTTATCAGCCGTTTGCGCATAGCCAGCTTAGCAGGAAGCGAGTTCCCGCCTTTGCACGAGCCGCCGATGGACAATAGACCTACGAAAAATCAAGAAAAGTTTACAAAAATCGCTATTACAGAGCCCCTTTACCGCGCGATATTTCCAAATTCATGGAGGACCTGTTGGCCATGCGTAAAAAAATTGGTTCAATTGTATTCATAATTTTATACACTTTTTGATTGTACAATAAAGAAAATGGCACAAACTATTACAGCGCCCCCCTTCCGGCAGATTTTTTTTTTTTAATTCAGGGAGGACTTGTTTGCCATAGCCAGAAACGTACACAAAAATTTGGTTCAATTCTATGCATAACTTCATACACTTTTGGATGGTACAATATTCAAAATCGCACGAAAATCGCTATTACAGGGCCCCCTACCGGCGATTTTTTTCCAAATTCAGGGAGGATCTGCTTGCAATATTCAAAAACTTAAAATAAAAATTTGGTTCAATTCTATGCATAACTTCGTACACATTTTGATGGTACAATGGCGACAGACAGACGGACACACGGACAGACAGGCATTTTCTGTAAACATGTTTTTGGGGATGTCTGATCCCTAAAACGGGTAAATCCGTCGAAAACCGGAAGTCGAAAAAATTTCGATTATAATACTTTCTTCTATTGAATATAAAAGAAAGAAAAAAATTGGTTCAATTCTATTCATAACTTCATACACTTTTCGATGGTACAATATTCAAAATGGCACAAAAATCGCTATTACAGCGCCCCCTTCCGGCGATTTTTTTCCAAATTAAGGAAGGACCTGCTTGCCATTGCCAAGAACTTAAAAAAATGTTTGGTTCAAATGTATGTCTAACTTCATACACTTTTCGATGGTACAATATTCAAAATCGCACAAAAATCGCTATTACAGCGCCCTCTTCCGGCGATTTTTTCCAAATTAAGGAAGGACCTGCTTGCCATTGCCAAGAACTTTAAAAAAATGTTTGGTTCAATTGTATGTCTAACTTCATACACTTTTCGGTGGTACAATATTCAAAATCGCACAAAAGTCGCTATTACAGCGCCCCTTTCCGGCGACTTTTTTCCAAATTAATGGAGGACCTGCTTGCCATAGTCAAAAACGTAAAAGAAAAATTGATTCAATTCTATGCATAACTTACCACACTTTTTCCTGGTACAATGGCGACAGACAGACGGAGAGACGGACAGACAGACATTTTCTATAATCATTTTTGGGGGGATCTCTGACCCCTAAAACGTGTAAATCCGTGGAAAACCGGAAATTGAAAAAAATTTCGATTTCAATACTTTCTTCTATTGAAGATAGAAGAAAGTAAAAATGTAAAAAAATGATTGTTAAGATACTGAAGAATAACTTAGACTTGGACAAATGCTAAACTAAATGTGGTTATGATTCTTCTACGCATTTGTCATAGTTTAACAAAGTCAGTAAATTCTTTGTAAAATATTTGTCTTCTTAAAAACGTAATTAATGTTTTAAAAAAAACTTTGCAAAAAATAAAAAAAAAACAAAATTTAGAATAGGTTGCCCTCTAATGAAGAATGTAAAATATCAAATAGTAGCGAAACCCGCAGCTTTGTTGAAATACTCCAAGTGATATTTGTCTGCCTATTTTTATCAAAAGAAATTTTACTGCTACGGATAAATCAAAAATTTAAATTATGCTACATTTTGAGTAAGTATCTATATATATATATATTAATCTATCGTATGTGAACAGAAATTGGGATTATTCCGCGTTTCCAGTGGTATTTTAAGACTTTGCACTCGAGGGCTCCGCTGCGGAGACATAATCTTTCGTTGCAAAATTTGTTTTCGACACCAGTAATAAAGGAAAATAAAATGTATGTTATTTAATCAGAGCATTTTTGAAATTGGGTACTTGAACGAAACTTCTTTTAAAAAAGTGGTGCCGATCGAATAAAATTTGTGTAAGAGACGCCGAGCGCAAAGGGTTGAAAAAAAAAGTATTTGAGGTACGCTCCGATTGAGACGGAATAATATTTAAGCTTAGAAAAAAATATTTTGAAAATGTCAGACACTTTAGTTGGTACTTTTTACTTGCAAGACAACAGGGAACGTTAAACGCGAGTTCCAGTAAAGCTCAGCTTGCGGTGCCGCACTGAATATCCATTTACGAATTACTATACAAACAAAGCGTAAACCGCGTTGCAGCAACTGACGAAAGCTAAAATGAATTTCAACTGGATGCGAGCGCAATCTCAACAAATCTAACCGCGATAGGCTCTCGCAAGACCACGTGACTCATAGAAGGCGTGCAGTTGTTCGGAAAATTTTGGAGTAGTTAAAAAATCATTATTCTTAATGAAACATGTGCACCTTTAAAAGTGCTATTTTGTTTATATATCAAAGTATTTTCCATTTTATATAATACGCGTTACTTATATATATTAATCATGAAACGTAAAAAAAAAAAAAAAAATTATGACAACAAAAATACCATTTCCACGTAAGAAAATATTTTTAAATGAGAAAATTAATCTTGAAGTAAATTTAAAACAGTAGATTATTTTTAACACAATTATTCTAATTGGTAAATAAATCATATTAGATGTAAATTTCCAAATGGGCGAGAAATGTCCGGACCAGGATTCGAACCAGGGATCTCCTGACTGAAGCCGCCAGTGCTCTACGATCTGAGCTATCCCGGACAAATCTGGTGGAACTTCCTCACCCAGCAAACCTTAATGATTATAGCATCTGGTCTGAAACCTGGTTCAGCTAAACAGACAAATCTCAGGTAATGGAACTCCAGAAATCGTTGGATACGTAATTACACTAGATTAACTTTAACACAATTATTCTAATTGGTAAATAAATCATATTAGGTGTAGATTTCCAACTGGGCGAAAAATGTCCGGACCAGGATTCGAATCAGGGATCTCCTGACTGAAACTTTCAGACCAGATGCTATAATCATTAAGGTTAGCTGGGTGAGGAAGTTCCATCAGATTCGTCCGGGATAGCTCAGATGGTAGAGCACTGGCGGCTTCAGCCAGGAGATCCCTGGTTCGAATTCTGGTCCGGACATTTTTCGCCCAGTTGGAAATTTACATGTAATATAAATTTAAAACGTTGATAAATTTTTTTAGTGCATACTTTTGGTATCGGACTGGGATTGTCTCTGGCTCTGATCAAACAGGCTATGATTCCAAATCGTCGGACTACGAAAACAGAGCCCGACCTAATCTCTAGTATCTACGCAACTCTTTTTATCCTTCTCGAACCTGGCCATGAAACTGACATATCCTTAAAATAATGGAGCTTCCACTGTAACCGCTTTCGCAGGTGTTGGTTACCGCCGAGGCAAACTTCCACCAGTAAATTTATATAGAAATATTCTCCTTATTTGTGCACAATTTCAGTCATAAATAATGACAAAATAAGATATTCATTTTTACTGGTGGAAGTTTACTTCGGCGGTAGTCAGCCCCTACATTTCCGCCATAATGTGACACCTAGACAAACCTCTGTTAGAGTCAGTGAAAAACAATGTAATAACCTGGGCAAACTGCCACCAGTAAAATCAAATAGAAATTTTTACCATAATTGCGTGAGACATTTTCCATGAATAAGGCGCTTAAATAAGATGACATTTCTTTTCAAATGTACTGGTGGAAGTTTGCTCCAGTGTTAATCAGAAACTGCTGATCCGATTTAAAAAAGAAAATAGCCACCATCTTATGACAATCTCCAAAGTTACTTCACTCGCAACTGGTAGGCAATACACTATATGTCGCCTCCTTTTTATTCATAACTCCATTATCCTGGCTTTGCCTGTAGGAGGCAATAAACCATACTCTTCAAATAATTTTAAATGCTTGTAAGGTTTGTCGAAAATATTTCTTCATCTTTTCAATGGATAGGAGTGTACTAGAGATGTTTCTTGTTGCGGGAGTTGTTGTTTTTCTTTCATAGAAAACTTCAGATATTAATAAGTAGATGGAAGTGTCTTTTGAATTATTTAAATGAAATTTAAGATTTTCGTAATGGAGTACGAATGCGCGAACAACACAATAAACACAGGTTCAGAAGATTAAGGCAAATACTTGTAGCGTAAATAGAACTTTAATGAAGAATCGAAAAGACACATAGGTGTCTCGGGAGTGACCCTGCTGACACACAAAATCAAACTTGATCTTTACATCATGAGATGCAGGCAAAGAGTGATAAAGTTCACATTTTTATTCGTAAAGTTTTGGCGATAGATAGATATTGGGTAAGACACAGATCTTGCCAAGCTGTTACCGTTACATTGGAATACACGGGACAGTTTAAATTTAGACGAAAAGCCTAATAGGCGATAATTAGCCAAGCGCTAGTACGTGAGAAAGTAAGAAAGAATCCGAAAGCTGTCAATAGCATTGGAATGAGTGAGGTAAACTGAAAGGCGGCATAAGTTTAAAAGTACATCTGGATATTATTATCTAACCGCTGGTTTAACCGAAGTTTTGACTATCTCTTAGTAAAGCATCGAATTAAAAATCTGACAGAGAGAAATTCTATAGCAGATGAAACGCGAAAAGAATTAATCTTTCGAAATGAAATGGCTGTGAATAATATTTTTTTAATTTTATTTTCTTAGATAAAAGAACAGAGAGAGTTTTCTGGGAACGTTAAAGTAATATAAAAAGCGAAGTAGATTAATTTAAAACTTAGATATACAAAAAGAAATAGAAAGGCGCATATTTATAGTGATAGTTAATATTAAATTTTAACTATCTAGGTATCATATTAATTACCTATAAAGAATAATATATGTGATATCAAACGATATCACAAGGAGCATATCATAAGCGTTCATTTATCCATTGAAACATGTTTGGAGCTGTTTCATAGTAATTTTAAAATGTTTTTTGTGGTCGTACGTTATTTTGCTCACAGGACTATAGAGGTTAGAGTTTATATACACAAGTAGGTTTTTAAATACAGAGGTGCCAAGCTCCTAGTAATCTCTCGTAATATGGGGATTAATTTGACCCAATTTAACCCCTTCGGGACCATGGGTGTGTATATATGAATTTTCGAAAGATGCTTACAGCACTTGTTTTTAATCTCACTATAAAAAAGAAAAGTAAAATTTTCCTTATTTAAGACATTTTGTTGATTGATAAGCTAAATTTAATTATTTGCCAAAAAAGTGGTGTCAACCGAATAAAAATTGGTGTAAAATATGCTAGTCCCGAAAGCGTTAACAACGTTTCGATACAGAAAATTTATTCGCTGAATCCTTATTTACTTACTTTATCCGTTTCTATAAGGAACTTATTTAATTTAATTTCTTAAAACAAAATTCTGATGTGAACTCTATTAAACAGGAGTTAAATTAATGTATAATATATATATATATTTTGTATGCAATATTTTTCTTAATATTAACGAAGAAAGACCTCCGGTCACAAAATATTGAAAACCGGAGGCGCTGACAGCGTTAGTTACATTTTTTTTAGATTAGAGAGGTTCAGTCTTCCGAAATTTTATTAAAGCCGATCAAATTAGCGTGCTTTTAGAGTTTCCGTGTCTGAACGATGGTTGGCGAGTATAGCTTGTAGGAGGCAGAGCCCCAAGTAGTAATAAATATTTTCAATAAATGATAGTTTTCAATAAATAATATCCTAGAAAATGCTTCATTATCATATTTTAATTTTATAACACCATGAATACATTCAATTTATAACAATATGATGACTTTCATTTATCATGTGTAGTTCAGATTCTTAACGATACGATTATTCTAGAAACAAAATATCAGGATTAATAATTAAATAAAATTTTTATCAACTCCCCTAAAAATATATAAAAATTAGTTTGACTGTTTTCTTTTCTTTTAAAACAAATATTTCATACCGGAAAGAAAAATCAATACAAATAAATAAGTATAGATTATGCTTTTTTGGGCGTATGAGGGCAAAGCCATATAAGTAAGCGTACAATGTTAATACTGGAATCTGAAGTATATTGACTCAGCTGCGCCATCTAGTGGACGGAGTGAATAATGCAAATACGCGGGTTTTCAGTATGACGTCAGATATGACAGAAAATCTACTATCTGCGCATCTCTTGCGCATATTTTCTGATTCTTTACTCACTTATGGAAGATTAATCTTGTTTCCCAGTTTTATTGCAAAATATTTTTATTACAGTTTGTTTTGATAAAATTATGCACATTTTAAAAAAAATAATCGCAATATCATTTCAATTTCGGGAGAAAAGCACTAATACTACGAAAGCCTTTAGCCCTTAAACTAAAATGACAGTGCGACTTTTTTTTAAATACACATATTTTTATCAAAACAAGCTGTAACAAAAATATTTTGCAATATATCTGGCAAACAAGATTCATCTTCTGTGAGAAAGTAACAATCTGAAATTCGTAATAGAATTTTTAACAGGGATTCTCTAAATGGCTTTGTCTGCTTCAAGAAAAAAAAGAAAAAATTCTAATCTGGCGAGTTTAGGAAAATTTTTGCTGTTATTGTCTGGACTCGCAAAATATTTAAACAAATACTAAATTAACAATACTTGCTCGTTTAATAGTACAACTTTTAATGCATGCATTTTAAATTAAAGTGATTCTGAATATAAAATAAAATGAATTTTAAATTAAATAAATGAACTATTTGTAATTTAAATAACATGAATGCAATACGACCAAAAGAATATTGGGATAAGTTTTCGATGTATCGTCTGCGCTTGATAAACGAAGAAAAGGACTTAAAATTGAATATTTTATTTATTATTAAATTCTATACATATTCTAAACTTTGATAAACATTCTATTTTCATCTGGAATAGAACCGTGTACATCATTTTTTATAACTTTAGCACATCAAGAATTGAGTAAAAAATAAGACTACAAAATTCAATCTTTACACATTAACTACTTACTAATTTTTATGCGTCATTTTTCATTTCATTAAAAGAAAATAATTAAAATCGAGCGTATTTAAATCAACAATATTTTATAATATATATCAAATAATATATATATATTTTTTTAAATAAATTAAAGTTAAAATACGTAACTAACTTGTTTTGCTCTTTGGAAAATGACATATGAATTCTATAAGAAAAAGAATTTTCTTACAATTTCGAAAACTAGAGTTATTCGATTGCCAACATTTTGCCATTTTAACAAATAATATTAGTTCTAAAAAAGAACTTATTTTATTTAAATAATTAACTATAATAAATAAGTAAAAAAAAAAAAAAACGACTAAAAATTAATCGAACATTATATTACTGTCAGAATATAAATGCTACAAACAAATGAAAACACGATGTTGGCGCTTGCGCAGTTATTTCATAGATGTGCAGTTAATAGATTATCCATAAAGAAGAAAACAGTTAGGCATCTTTCTGTTGTTCACTCCGTCCGCTACGTGGCTTGCGAATTTGATTGATGTGACCTCGCCTTTAATCTTGCGGTTACCTCTCCCATTTAAGATAAGACGCTTACCTATATCGCTTTGTATGAGGGTTATTTACACAAAATGAGCAAAAATTTTAAAAAAGTCGTGGCTGCATAGTAACCGATTTTAATAAAATTTGATACACAGATTCAATTCATATTCAAATAGAGCATTGCAAAATATTTCGACGAAAAAATAAAAATTTTTTGAAGTTCTGGACATTTAAAAAACTTGTGATATAGAATGGCATGTGTACAATCGATCAAAGTTGCAAGTTTGAAGTTCCGTATCTTGAAAACTATTTAACATAAATTAAATCTTTTTATAATATTGAAATCTCTGGAAAATTATCTTCATATTTTTTAATAATAATAATT
This sequence comes from Maratus speciosus, assembly GCA_963932465.1. Lineage (NCBI taxonomy): Eukaryota > Metazoa > Arthropoda > Arachnida > Araneae > Salticidae > Maratus > Maratus speciosus. Next base: position 19,863,881 of record OZ010792.1, on the reverse strand, counting down.
TGGTAGCGTCATGATTAATCTTAAATTTGTCAATTTTGAGAAAATTAAAAACGTTATAAAAATTAAAGGAATTCAAAAACATCTGTGAAATCCATGCCTGGTATAGTGTTACATATTAAGATCGAATTGCTAACGTTTTTAAGTTGGCATGTATTTCCTTCATCTTAAAAAAAAAATTAGAAACTTTAAAAAAATGATAAAACTGTAATTTTTCCTCATATTAAGAGGCAAAAAAATATTGAAGGAAAGGTCAGACATTATAGTTATTGCACAGACATTAAAGAACAATAAATCCATGATATGCTAAAAAAAAATTCAAGATTGCCTTTTGATTCCTAACGTCACAAAATTGTGTTAAAAAATAATATTTGTTGCATTCCAAGAGCTTTACTCTTTGAACAAGCGCGCGTTTTTTTTACAATATTGCACGAGTTCAAAGGGAAAAAAGGTGCAGTGCTGCCATCTATGGATATAGAGGATAAATATATAATTTTTTTTGTTCAAAGTAATATATATATATATATACAGGGTGTCTCAAAAAGGACTGACTGATTTAAAAATTCCATAACTTCCAAACGGTGACAGATATTAAAAAAATTCTTGCAGGGGGGTTATGCATAAAGCCAAAAGTTTTATTACAGTGATTTTCGATTTTAGTTCGAATTACAAACAATAGATGGCGCTGTAAGCAATAGTCGCTAAATACAGGCTCGATTTTTGGTCTTTTCCGTTGTTCCATGCAGAAAAAGGAGATGGAAATGTATTATCCGGGCCACGAAGTACCAAAAATCGAGCCTGAATTTAGCCTCTATTGATCGCAGCGCCATCTATTGTTAGTAATTCGAACTAAAATCGAAAATCACTGTAAAAAAAACTTTTGACTTTATGCATAACCCTCCTGCAATAATTTTTTAAATATCTGTCACCGTTTGGAAGTTATTGAATTTTAAAATCAGTCAGTCCTTTTTGGGACACCCGGTATATTTACTGTAGTTTAAAATAAATATATTAATAGCCAAAAATAAACTGAAAGCAAAAATTAAAGTTTCTATATTTAAAATATACACTTTTATCTATAGTATGAAATAATTTAAAAGTTTTATAAAGCTTTTTTCCACTTAAAAAGAAGTGATAGAATTATTGCATTTTACCCTCAACATTTTTTACTGTTATTTTTTTCTGATTAAGGAATAAAAAGGCAAGAATGAAACTTTCGATATTTAAAATATATACATTTAGCTATAACGCCAAAAAAAAAAGTAAAATTGTCAAAACTGTCCTTCATGCTTAAATGAGCAGTAGAAATATTGCATTTTTACTTCAAAATTTTTGAAAAATATTTTTTTTCTCATTACGGAATAAAAATACAATTACTAACTTACGCCAATCTGTTACTTGTTATTCATTCCTAATTATAAATAATTTTTTATATACTCTTTCCATTCCTAAGGCTAATAATCAGAATTGAAATTTTAAGCATGTAGACAGTACCTCGATTTTGCATTCACTTTTTCTGTATATTTTAATACTTAAATAAACAATCCTGAAATCTATTATTTTACATTTGTTCATAAATAGATATGATTTAAATATAGACTGATTTTCATTAAAATCTGTGACATGTCTGCCACAGCTGATTTGCTCATTTTGGATGGAATGATCCATGAAATAATTCTTCTATTTTTTTTATTAATAAATTCCTACTATTAGTTCACATTCTCCCTATATTTATTTATTTATTTATATATCTTGTTTAAATTTTCAATCATTAATAGAATACTTATTATTCATCCTATCAAGTTAAAATAAATGTTTTAAAACTGATACTGGATGAGAATTGATGTTAATACAGTTTTTTCAAATATTAATTCATTAATAAAATTTTAATTAATTAATTTTAGTTTTACATGGAAGACAAAATGGCGGCCATTGGTTATTGAAACATTTAATGCATCTTCATATAAGGGGAGTTACGATAGGAAGGAGCTAGTTCTGTCGCCAAATACCGCTAAGTTTGTCGCCAACTTGGCGATATATCGCCAAATTTGAGTGAGGCCAACTGCGCGATATCTCTAATATTTCGCCAAATTCCCATAGATTTCTATGGTAAACCTACTTGTTTATAGAAAATCAACAAATTGAGATATTTTAATGCAACAAAAACTAATATTAGCTTAAGGGATTATATTAAATATTTCTTTGATGACCTAAGTAGGAATTGACTTCAAAAACAAAATTTTTATATTACTTGTTTCTTCAAGTAACTGTTCAGTTTAAAAGGACCGCTTAGGCCAAAAATAATATATGTAGGAAAAAGCAGAGCTTTCAAACTGTGCTCTGCGTGAATTTTACAGGGGTTTCGATGCACTTTAACCCTTTCAGGGGCGTTGGTATGTTTATGAAATCACTTGATTTTTATTCCCAAACGCCACAATGGCACCAAAAATTTGGTATAATATTTTCTTTTTATTATGTGAAATATAGCATTTTTCATATCTACAGGGTGTCCAGTGGACACCCTGTAGATATGTCCACGTATAACCTGACCGACTTTTATTTTCGCAACCATTGGTCGTAGATGCATACTTCCAATTACGAAATTGATCAAAATTAGGTGCAGAGTTAAGATTAAAAAAGTCTGAAGCGAAAAAACAATTTAGTGAAGAATTACAGAATCTAAGTTTTTATACGGTCCCCCGGTCCTATAAGTTATATTTAGTAAAATTTTACTGTTACACTGACAAGTAAGGCAAAAAAAGTCCTGTTATTCTACGATTAAAATTGACCGAGTAATAGCTGTTTAAATTTGGAGCATATTTTTTGCTGCAAATTAGGAGTCATTCACAAATTTAGTGGAAATATAATTTCGTCAGCTATATTAAAGAAATGGTTGAGAGTAAAACTAGCATTGCAATATAAATATGAAATCTTTAATCATTCTTACATATTACTGCAAAATATACAATTTGTACTAAACGTATAAGAGGATACAAATAAAATATTTTTTGTGAAATAAAAGGATGAAAAACAATAGCCTCAATTCTTTTCAAAATGATACATATTTTTAAATGCTGTTAGATTACACTGTCTTTCAAATTATGGGTTGTGCCATGTTTTTTAGCTTTTGAAAATTGATTGTCATGTATTTTTAAGCACTGAATTCGAAAATGACCTTCATTTTAAACCATCACGTCAGGATTTTTCTCAAATCGCAAATTTCAAAGTTAAAAAGCTCAAAGTTAAATTTGATCCCTTCTCTCCTCCCAAGCTCATCGGACCCCTGAGCTGTTTAGCTGTAAGAAACCCAGTATAAGCCAAAAAATTGAATAAATTATTGAATTAAATAAAATTAAGCTGAATAAAAAAAGTCTTACATATATTTTATAGTACAGTTCAAAGTCTAAAGTTCGAATCCTCGGGACTTTACCGAGTCCGAACTTCGAAATTTTCCAAACTTTGGGTCATCAAAAATATTGCTTTTCCAATAAAAAGGAAAAGAAAATTCACTACATAAAAAGGCAAAAAATGACGTTTATATATCAAAAATTGCATATAACAACTATTAATACTAAATTAAACAATCATTTTCATTAAATAAATCATAACAAAATAAAAAGTAAAACAAAAAACATTTAAGTCTGTTCTCAAATCCAGAAGGGCAATTTTATGACTTAAGTTTTTAATTTATTTTTGTTCGGAGATGCATGAAACTAGCAGGTTTTGTTGTTCAGGAACTATGTAATCGAACTGTGTTTTCCGTTTTTTTGCAAACGCAATAGATCTTTCAGAAAATAGTGTCAAAGTGGGCGTTTTGAACCGAATTCCTGCGTGAAAGAAGAATAACCGCGCAAGGAAGGCTGAAAAACGTCTTTGTCACGTGAACAAAATCGCTTATAACTCAATAGGTAATTTATTTATTTAAAAAAATGGAAAACACTTTTCAATTCTACTTCGCTTCCATAGTCAAGCCTTTCAATTTTATGACTTTTCTTTGAAAAATGAATTTATAAATGTGTCAAAACGTTTTGCGCTTGTTGCGCAGAGCAGTTGAGAACAGCCTTAAGGGAACAAACAATTTAAGAAGAAATTTTAACTTTCTGAACTATTGAACATTTTAGTTAATGTGGGCTGCTTTATTAACTTAGGTATATCATTAAGAAGTTTTTCTTTTATTCTGTACATAGACATGCACTGTAAAAAAAATACGACCAGTTTTCCTGCAGGAATCGGGAAAATAGTTGCCCATATCGTACCAGAAAAATTTCCGACCCAGCTCGGAATAAAATCCGTAAAATACCGTTTTATTGACTATTTCCTTTTTTTTACGGGTTTTATTCCGAGCTAGGTCGGAAAATTTTCCGGTATAATAAGGGCAACTTTTTTTCCGATTCCTACAGGAAAACTGGTCGTATTTTTTTTACAGTGTGAGTTAAGATTCAGTAATAAAGCTTCTTTGCTCTAGACCAGTGGTTCCCAACCTTTTATTGTCCACGCCCCACCAAATCTTCTATAAAATCACTATGTCCCCCCTCCCCCCCAATCTGCAAATTATGCCTTTTATTATTTAAAAAGTGAACTCTATTTACACAGTGGAACGGTAATGGAGTCTTAATAATAACTATACATTACACATTTTTAGGTGCGTTCGTAATTATATAAATACGTAGCACCTATAGTCGTCGTTCAGTCCGTCTGTCTGTCCGTCTGTCCGTCCGTCTGTCCGTCCGCATATAACAGAGCAAAAACTACCCGACCGAATGATCTGAAATTTTTAATATATAATTGCTGCAAAATTTTGTCGAGCCATTTCCAATTTTATGAAAATCGGATGTACAGTTCAATTACAGGGACAGTCAAAAGTTTTTCTTTACATTACGGCCAATGGGAAAAATTATTGCAAGTGAATTTTAATGATGTTACAGACTTCCGAATGGTCTGAAATTTTTAATATATAATTGCTGCAAAATTTTGTCGAGCCATTTCCAATTTTATGAAAATCGGATGTATAGTTTAATTACAGGGACACCCAAAAGTTTTCCGTTACATTACGGCCAATGGGAAAAAATTATAGCAAATGCATTTTAATGATTTTACAGCCTTCCGAATGGTCTGAAATTTTTAATATATAATTGCTGCAAAATTTTGTTGAGCCATTTCCAATTTTATGAAAATCGGATGTATAGTTTAATTACAGGGACACCCAAAAGTTTTCCGTTACATTATGGCCAATGGGAAAAAATTATTGCAAATGCATTTTAATGATTTTACAGCCTTCCGAATGGTCTGAAATTTTAAATGTATAATTGCTGCAAAATTTTGTCGAGCCATTTAAAATTTTATTAAAATCGATTGTATAGTTTAATTACAGGGACAGTCAAAAGTTTTCCGTTACATTACGGGGAAAGGGGAAAAAATTATTGTAAGTGCATTTTAATGATGTTACAGACTATGCACTTATGAAGCACAAAAAAATATACATTCAGTACAATATGGGGTCCAAAAAATAATTATAAAACTAGTTATAGTACGAACGCACCTCATTTGCCACGTTTGACGAGCAATTTCCAACTTGTTTAACTTAGCAAAGAAGTGAATATTTTGTCACGAATGCGTTTTTAACATAATTTTGTAAATGCAATGAGGTTATACATCTTCGGCTTTGTGCCAAAAAGAGTTTTGCTGTACTTTACCAACTTACCGCATCGTTAAAGAAAAGTGTTTTACTGTTTGCATTTTTATCTTCACAAACTATCATAAAGAGAGGCTCACATTTAACGTTAAAATTGATAAATTCATACATTTTATAATGAATTTTTATAACTTATTAAAAGTTGGTGAAAAAGATTTGGGTGCTAAATTTTCATTATATACCGGGTGAGCAAAAAGTCCGTATAAACTTTAAAAATTTATAAAAACCGAAAAATTAACCGAAATGAAAAACTGTTTGCAGGATTAGCATCTATAGATCACGGGATTTCTTTAAAGACAGAAATAAAAAATAACTCAAAAAACAGCCGACAGATGGCGCTCGTTTGTCCAATTTCGGTAGAAATATGCAAATGAAACGGATATAAGAACTTACGCTCTTAATCCAGAACTAGTTCACCGTTGTGAGCCGTGTACTTGATCAAGGATGCTGAGTATGAAGGATAAAAGCTTTGTTAGTGAAGTTATTTTCCGTGGACTAGTTCTGGATTAGGAGCGCAAGTTCTTATAGCCGTTTCATTTGCATATTTCCACCAAAATCGCACGAACCAGCGCCATTTGTCGACTGTTTTTTGAGTTATTTTTTATTTCTGTCTTAAAAAATTCCCGTGACCTATAGATGCTAATCCTGCAAACAGTTTTTCATTTCGGTTATTTTTTCAGTTTTTATGAATTTTTAAAGTTTAAACGGACTTTTTGCTCACCCGGTAGATAGCACAATGCACAAGAATCATTTTATGATTCGCATCTTTATCAAATTTACGTAGCCATTATTTTCCATCACAAAACATTTTATCAGTTTCCCTCCCCCGATATTGTTAATTTTCTTCCATGTATTATCTGATTTTAAAATTTAAATTATATATGACATCATGTAAATTTATTTACTGCGTAGGATGCCTGATATTTACTATCTACCCCTTTCCTTTTATAAAACTATTTAAGATTTATAATTTTTATAAAGTTGCTAGTACCTCGTTCAGATATTTCATATATTTGTTAGGCTAAGTATGTTCAAGACAGTTAAATTTATATATACTTTTAACTAGTTTCACCATTACAAGATTCTTCGTGTGATATATAGCAGAGCGAATCGAAGTGGAGAACTCGAAACTTTTACGAAAAATTTTAAAACCCATCAACAGAAAAATTATAGAAAGTTTAAATACTAGAAAAAACATGTCAAAATTTTTAAAAGATTATTCATATAATTATTGTAGTGTGAAATCTACTTTAAATGTTTGATAAGAAACATAAATTCAATAAAAAAAATCTAATCTTTAAATTTTGCTTGTATTTCATTTATGTTTAGTCTGCAAAATTACTTAAAAAAATGAAGACAAAAGAAACTTTTAGCAAATGATTGAGTAACAAATTTGGAATTGCCCGCCAGTGGGGCGTACGCCCCACGTTGGGAACCGCTGCTCTAGACCTTTTTTTGTTTCAACAATTTTGTTTTTTCACTTCTTTCTTCAATTCTGCCGCTGGAAAGTCCGAACTTTGGAGAATTCCGAACTTTAGACTTTGTACTGTATCAGATTTTTCGCTATTTTTTAACCTTGAAACTTGCGATTTGCGAAAAATCCTGAAGTGATGGTTAAAAGTGAAGGTAATTTTTTTATTTAGCGTTAAAAAACACATAAAACTTAATTATAAAAGCTAAAAAACTCTAAAGTCTAAAACTCTTTCTTAAACTTGTTGACGGTAATCCATCCGAATTTTTGAGTGTTCTCGTCTAATATAACTATGTATAAGATGGTAAGCGTCGAAAATCAGAATAATATTACATTGTCATCGGATTTAAGTCAGCATGTAAAATTTAACTTCGATTTAACTTCAAACTTCGTATTATTAAAAAAAAAATTGCTTTTCCTTATTTTAAAATAAAACTTTCCGATTATCCCGGTGAGAATTCAATATTACAGAGACATTATTGCTTGACCCCCCCCCCCCCCCCAACGTGTTAAAACTTATGTATGAAGTTATTGATAAACAGCATCTGTCCCTCCTCCTGCGTACTGAAGTAAGATGGTTATGTCAAAGAAGTGCACTTACGCGTTTGTTGCACTGCATGCATAAGTGAAATTAGAAGATGCATAACTCTCAAGAATTGGAAATACAAATTGCGTATTTGGCCGATATTTTTACCAAAATGAAATAAATGAATCTATCATAGCAATGAAAAACAGCCACAATTTTCGATACATCTGGCCTAACGTGTCTTTTTAACACTTTCCAACAAAGTTGAAAAGTGTTTATGCAGTCGGTTTGTCTGGCCATCGGTCCGTGTGTCCACGCTCTAACTCCCGTAAATATACTCGGATTTTCATGCAATGGATAAAGGTTATTTAGATTTACCAAAGCTTGTTTGGAATTGTATATGAAGTATGTAGGATTAATAGTTCATTTACAGGGGCACTCAAAAGTATTCCATTACATTATGGTATACTGGGAAAATCGTTAGCAGAGTATTTTAACGATATTATTCTATTTCAAATGTATGGGAACAGATATAAATCATTGAATTTTACTACGATTACGTTAGGACAGGACATTCATAGCATTTTTTATTCATTTACAGGGACACACAAAAGAAATCGGTTACAGTAATAATTGCTGGAGTGTGCGTTTTAAAATTCGGTTTGCGCTTTTCAATTTAAATAATTTTTTGCATGTTACTCGTTATGTATAAATTCTATAAGCTCATATACAGGGCTGCACAAAAGTATTCACCTACCATTCTCCTCATTAGAGGAAGTTGCTGAAGGGGAATTTTCAACTGAGTTATATGTATTTCTTAAGTGAACTACATTTTGGCATGCATGTAGTTAATAGATATAAATTTATATATCGTATACAGTTCTGCTGAACAAATTCGAATAATTTTCCGATTGTAGATGGTAACAGTTGAAATTGGGTTTTCAAATGTGTTATGCGTTTCCATAGGGTTGAAATAGACATAATGTTTTAACTTATTAAACGGTGCAGTTTTGTTACACTATTCTGAATATGTTGGAAAGTGTTTCCTAATCTATGCTTGACGCATGACTTTTTCTTTCTTGTTTTACGGTGAAATGGCTATTGATTAGATTCTAGGGAAAAGGAAGATTCAATGAATGCAAATAAGGCCCCGCTTCAAACGAAAATACAGAGAAATATTCAGGACATCTTAAATCTTTGAAAAACTCTTTTAAACAATATTTCCCAGTAGTTCAATAGACGGCTTTGGACTACGTTATTTAAATGTGTACTAAATTTCAGCATTAACAGAAAACTTCTCGGGTTTAACCCAGTGAAACACGAAATCCTATTTGTTTGCCATTTCATAGTAAGTTAACACTAAATTTACCAACAACCGGTCACTTGACCGATACCAAATGATTAATTTCGAATCGAACAAGAAATTTATTCATTGTTGTAATGGCGTCTTACCATACCAAATTCCGCGCATTGGTTTGAATTGCTTCATATTACTGGCCTCCCGAGTTATTGAGCTTTCTTTACCCTCTCCTCCCCCTTCATTATTAACGTTTTCGACTCCTTGCGGGCATTCTGGAAGACGTTTCCTGTCATAGTTTATCAGTCAACGTCAATTTTTTCTCCATTAGTATTCCTCCTTCACAATGGCTTAGGTTTAGCCGAAAGCGCTTGGAGTGCTTTTTACATATACCTTTAACATCTAGTGTTTTCAATTTTTTAAACCATTGGCATATTTCATCACACCTTTTTTTTAATAATGTACACTGGTTATCAAAAATTAAGGAAAAGTCACAAAATGCTAATTTTCAAATACGCGAAATCTCAAAAGGAAATAATATAATTCGAGTAATTACTATCTCTACAACACATCTAGCCCATATAACATCTCATTCATGTCACACATGGTCACAAGAGTCACAGTGACTACAGTGAAGCAAAAAAATAGGAAATTCCATACATCTCATTATGAGTCTCAAATGATCACTATATGTCACTCCACTGAGAAGTCAATGTGACTGCTGCTTTGTGACGAGTCACCAGGTGACTTTAAAATGCAGTTAAATTGTGACTCTCATGTTACTGTCATTTTTAGACTCAATTTCATAGTCATCATGAACGTTCATTATGATAAGTCACCAAATAATATCATATTATAGTCACATGGAGACTTTTCCCAAAAGAGCACAATGGTGACTTCACAGTAGTCTCTCTGTCACCTGAAAGTCATCATGTGACTTTAATGTGACATTATTTGGTAACTTATCACAATGCAGCGTGCACGATGACTTTAAAATTGAGTCTACAGATGACAGTCACATGAGAGTCACAATGTAACTACATTGTAAAGTCACATGGTGACTCGTCGCAAAGTAGCAGTCATAGTGACGTCTCAGTGGAGTCACATATAGGGATCATTTGAGACTCATAATGAGATGTATGGAATTTCCTATTTTTTTGTTTCACTGTAGTGACTGTGACTCTTGTGACCATGTGCGACATGAATGAGATGTTATATGGGCTAGCTGTGTTGTAGAGATAGTAATTACTCGAATTACATTGTTTCCTTTTGAGTGTTCGCGTATTTGAAAATTAGCATTTTGTGACTTTTCCTTAATTTTTGATAACCAGTGTAGTTTAGTAATGTAGTTTAGTAATGTAGTTTAGTAATGTAGTTTAGTTTTTATGTTTTCATATTTTTTGTATAGTAAACAAAGGTGAATTTAACGTTTGAAATAGACTGTTTATAAAGTCAGTTTATTAGTTTATTTATTATTTGATTCTTTACACTTTTTTTTTTCATCTTTTAAGATGCATTTCAATTAAATTTTCAAAATGCGTCATTAATTATAATTTTCCAAAACGAAAATATTTTTCTAAAACATTCTTCTGTTATAAAAAGTAATTTATACTATAAATCATAAAAAATTTTAGAAAAGGAAATATTAAAAGAGGTTTAGAAAAGAAAACTAAAAGAAATTCATATCTTGCCTCAAACTAAACAATAAGTGTATGTTGAGAGAGTCACTTTATTATTAAACGATAATAAATAGATTCAAAAATATCTTTTAAAAATGTATCATTAGAAAGATAATGAGGATACTGTCACGTACAAGCTTATTTTGTAAAATTTATTTTCTTGGATAAAAAAAAAACTATAAAAAAAATTTTGGGGACACTTATTTCTCAAGTTAGAACAATAAATATCAATATTTTTGGAGATTTTTCTCCCCTCCTAATTATGTATAGAAATTTTAAAATGTGATAATTTGGGATAAAAAGATAAATAATAAAATAATCATAACTTCATAACTTTCATGTGAATTCTTTAATAACAATAAAAAATAAAACTGACTTCAAGGGAGTCAAGGGAGGGGGGGGGGGAGACTTCTGACAATTCAGCTTCTTAAAGCTAATGTTCATTTGAATTAAAGTCTGAACTTCTGTAAATGTGTTCAGTTAGGTTCCCACTATCAGACAGAAATGCTCAAAATTACCTTTTAATATTAAAAAATATAAAAATACGCATGTTTTGTCTTTCTTTCCTCATGGGTCCAGTTGCCCCATAAAAATGGGGTAAGTGGACCAGGAGGGTCTACGTTCAACACGCGTTTATTTTTTTTTCCTATGGGATATGAGGTCCTGTTTGAAGAAGTGTAAACAACTTAAAAATATTTAAACCAGGCAGATCATGTAAATTATATGTCAATAAAGAGCGTTGTAAGGGAAACCTTTCCTGTCAATGTGTCTAAAAAAAGCACTAATACACTTAATAAAATGAAAATATTAGATTTATTTATACCAAAAAATAAAAATTAAGTAAGTACTTACGTACTTTAGTATAGGTAATAAGTATAAAAGTCACATGGGTATTTTAAGGAAATAAAACATCAAGGTAAATCTATGAACAAACAGCTACGTAAGTACTTAAGTAATTTATCTGTATCTAGGGGTCGCATTATTTAGGGAAAATTTTATTGTTCCTACCGGAACCCTAAATGAGTTACCTTCGTGATCATTTTATTTAACATATTAATATTAAAGAAAGGTGCGATGAAGTTATTATTTTCAAAATAGTGGCAGGAACAATAAAATTTTCCCTATAGAATGCGACCCCTGTATCGTACAATTTCAAGGTTTGGCTATCTCGCTTTCAGGGGCAAGGTATTTGCATTCGTAAAATGTTGAAATAATTTAATGACACCAGTATTTACTAGAGAATCTATTTGAAAACAAGTAAAAGTACATTTTCGCGTATTTGATAAAGGTGAAATTTTCATTATAAAATTCCGGTGCCAATGTGGCAATTAGGAATTAAAAGTATGTGATGCCATAACGGCATCACCGCCTCTCAAGGAGTCAAGAAATTTGGTTTGATGTCACCCAATATGCTTTTTTTTAATTTTATTACGTAATTTTAATAAGTTATTTTATAATTTTCTTTATTGTGAGCAAAAAACAATGGAGAAAATTACTTCCCGTTGTAAGAAAAACTAAAAAAAAATTATTTATAACTTTTGGGGTAACTAGATCCAGTATGGTCCAGTTACCCCGGATACATGTCCCAGTTACCCCATTCTTGAAACATTTATGGGGTAACGGGGGCACTGGGCTTACATTTGTAACATGAAGTAAATATGTATAGAAACTTAATAATATTAACATAGTTATATGCCTAATCTTTAAAAAAAAAAGATTGTTTAATAAAAGTACTTGCAGTATTTTAATAAAAAGCCGAGGAAGTTCAACCAAATTGACGTTGTTTTTAAAAAAAGAAACGTAAATTTTCGACAACCTATCACAGCAAAGAGAGAGTTATGATTGAGTTGACACACGTTGTTTTAGGAAGTAGAGGTTAAGGAGCATTGTTCACAAAATCTAAAACTTAAAATACATCAACGGGTTTTTATAAATAGCCTATGGCCCAGTTACCTCGTGGGTTCAGTTACCCCAACTAACCTTAAATCATTCGGGCATGTGAAAAAGCATTTCAAATTCTGTTTGATCAACTAAAACCAGAAATTTTGTAAGAAAAATAATACTTAAATTAAGAACCATAAACTAGTAGTTGTGATAAATCAACTTTTCTTTATATATCTCGCCCCGGCAATAAAAGTGATATAAGTCAAAAAATGGCAATTTCGAGATTATGTCATTGAAAAATGTGTATGACGTGCCCCAGCGTACACGAAAAGCGTCACATCTATATCTCGCAATTTATCCACCAGTTGCGTCAGTTTTATTTTTGACTAGATTGTTTTAGACTTTGATTTTTATCAAATGGTGCATTTTTGAGTTATGTCACTTTTCTTGCCAGGGTTTGATATATATATATATGTTACATTATTAGATCTAATTCCGCGATTTCCTTATCTTATTCTAAATTACTACTTTATATTCACTAAATCTTTATTATTAAATAATCTCTATCGTTAACTCTGTTAAATTCCCTTTAATTTAATGTCTCACTTGTCTAAATTGCTTTAATATTACGCTTTTAGTATTCTTAAATTAAATGTTCTATTCCCGCGCTTTTTTCCTTCGAGAATATTCTTTTAGCTTCCATTTTTACTTTCCCGCGCATTTCTGATGTTATCCTTTTTTCCTTCAAATTCATTCGCTAGCTCTGTTCGCACTCTTTATATGACGCGACATTCTTAACTATTCATTGGTTGAGAGCGCGACCTACGTCATATTTGTATCCTTACACGTGAGGAACAAAAAGTTGATACTCGCTGTGTTTCAGCAGATTTTAGTAGATTTGAGTCGTATTTCCAGTTTTCATCCATCCCCTTGGCACCCGCCCTGTTATTCGATTATCTGGAACTTTGTTTAAACCGAATTACTACTACGTAGCGGTGGCTAATTATCTTGGTGGAAACTGCACCTTTTGCAAGATGTTCTAATAAAGTGCTTAGCTGATATTATGAGTTGTTTCAATTTCTTCTGGGGAAACTTCATGGAACGATGCATTCCATTGTTTTCACTCGACAACTGCATTTCAACAACTTGTTCTACTAATATAACAGATTCGAATAATCTGTCTGATCACTTCTTTTACGCCATTATCGCTGGATGTGATCCACAACTACTATCGTGACAGCCAGTACGGCATTTTCAACAATAAAGCCAATCCAATGTTGCTAGAATGCCACATATATATCCTCTTTAATAAAAAACTGTGTGTTGCTGGTGACTGGCCTTTTTCGCTAATCGTTGCCGTAGATTAATCTCGAAAAATGAAACATTTGAAGTTACTGAAAGAATTAATAGCTCGAAAAGTATTTGTCAGACAATTGCTAGACAAACTGCGTTAGAAAGGTAAAAAATTGTATTTTTTCATGATATAAATTTCAAATCTAATGATTATGCCGTTTTCCATATATTGAATTTCAAAAATTACCAAATTTTACAATGGGATACTATGATGTATTTAATATAGGAAATGAAAGGGCATCGTTAAAAACAACATACTTTATTTAATTCATGGAATCCAATAGACTGTTGCCAAAATCAGAATGCAAAAATATAATGAAATGTTAATGCCAAATTGAAATAAGACTTAAAAATTCTCCTTCACTAATGGAAGAGGCATACATTGGAAGGTACATAAATATGAAAAATAATATAACATTGAGTAATACAAAAATTTACATGCTGGCAATGAGACAATCTGTTATCTGTTGATACTCATCAAAGATTCCGTCTCTGTACAGGTTTTCGTATACGGGTCGAATGTCGCAACCCTGTATTTGGTAGTTGGGGTGAAGTGGAATCTGTGCGTGGTTGAAGTTTAAGAGTCATCTTTAAGCTAGCATTAGGTTTGACATCTGAATTACTTATTCTGGAATTAACTTCCTCTGCATCAGGATTAATTTGAAATCCCTCGTTATCATTTGATGCACATCTTTCGGATCTGACGGGAATTTCTCTTTGCTACACATCATTGCTGAAAGTTACGGATGGTCGTTTCCGAGGAACAGGAGAAGCTGTCTGGATAAGTGGATTCTGGATTGCAACTTCGCATGCACGAAGTTGATTATAATGCCGTTTTATGACATAACCGTCGTCCAATTCAATAAGGTAGTCGACTTGTCCAAGACGTTCGACTACAGTTCCATATTTCCATAAAATTGAGTTGGTGTAGTTTCTACATTGCACTCGAGAACCTACTCGAAAAGACTTGTCGAAGTATGGCTGAGGAGCTTTATTTTTAAAATATCCTTTCGTTTCAGGTTTAAGAAGATCTAGTTTCGTTCTAAGATTTCTCCCCAACATTAATTCAGCAGGTGTTTTCCCGCAGGAAAGTGGAGTAGCTCTTTAGTGAAATAATAATTCGCGTAACTTTTCCTAAAGAGTACCCGACTGGAGTCGCATGCATTTCAATTTTGTTTTTAAAGTCTGGCAATATCTCTCTGCTTGACAATTTGTTGCTGGATGACCAGGAGCTATAAATCTTTGTCGAATACCATTCCCGAGGCAAAAATCTATAAATTCTTTTGATTTAAAAATAGATGCATTATCCCTTACCAAAATTTCAGGCAATCCATGTCGACTAAATATTTCTCTGATGTAGTTGATGTGTTGTAGAATAGTTGATGTAGTATCTGAAGGTTACTTCATTGAATAAATCTCAGGCCACTCTGATTTAGCATCTATTACCAATAGAAAAAAGTGTCCCATTAGTGGTCCGGCATAATCCATATGAACTCGCTGCCAATTTTTTGTAGGGGCATCCCAGTTATGTATAGGAGCCTTTTGTGGATTTTTCTTAACGTCACAGCATTCTTTGCAACTCTTGACCAAATTCTCGATATCTGAATAAATATTCCTCCAATAGCAATAATTTCTAGCAAGAGCTTTCATTTTTATAATAACTTCCGTGCGTAGAATGAAGTTCTTGGGGAATGGCAGGTTGAAGTTTCTTAGGAATGGTTACTTACTGGCCTCTAAATAAAATTCCTTCTTGTAAAGGTAACTCTGGATCACGAACATTTCTATTCAAAACATTTTCTTTAACATTTGAAAGTTCTTCATCAAGAACTGTTTTTCGTTTTATATTAGAAGCTGCCACAGCATCAGTGGAAATATGTTGTATTACATTTTCTTGAAAAAAATATTCGTCATCAATGTGTCGTATTTCTTGATCACTAATAGGTAGGGGATTTCGAGATAAATAATCTACATTGACATGTTCAGTTGATTTGCGATATTGGATTTCATAATCAAAATTTGATAAAAAATGTTCATAACGAAGTATCCTTGTAGCAGATAATATGGGGAGATTCTTTTCTGGGTGTAAGAGGGTCATCATTGGTTTGTAGTCTACTACCAATGTAAATTTTCTACCAAATATGTAGTCATAGAATTTTCTACAAGCCCAATAAACAGCTGTAGCTTCTCTGTCTAACTGGCTGTAATTCCTTTCTGCAGCTGTGAGGGATCTTGATGCAAATGCTATTGGCTTTTCACTTCCATCAGGCATTCTTTAAAAGAATACAAGATAACCCAAATGGACTGGCATCAGTTGCTAAAATAACAATTAATTTGGACGTGCATGGAATTAAAACATTATCACTAGCAATTTCACAGGTACAGTGGTGGAAAATTGGCGCAGAGGAGGAGCCTATTGACACCACTAAATTTTAGTAGAATTTTTCGTCTTATCTAATGACAGTTTTTATTAAGATGAAGAATACCATAAAATATTAGTGGTGTCAATAGGCTCCTCCTCTGCGCCAATTTTCCACCACTGCAGGTAGTTTTTATCCAAGCAGCTTCACACCTAGCAATCCATCTAAATGGAACATCTTTTCGTAAAAGTTCATTTAATGGGCTAAGAATGGTTGAGGCATTGCTAATGAATTTTTAATAATGCATTACAAGACCTAAAAATTTCTTTAATTCATCTACATTTTCAGTCTAGCAGCATTTTTTGAATGGCTTTTACTTTTTCAGGAGATTTACTAAGTCCTTCAAAGCTGATAATATCACCCAAATATTGCACATTTTTTTCTCGAAGAATTTGCATTTATTAACATTGAGATGAAGATTATATTTTCTAACTTTTTCTAAAACTTTAGTTAAACGATCTATACATTCCTCAAATGTTTTACCTTTAATAATTAATCATCGAAATATGACCACTTACCCCATCTAAATCGTGAACAAATTGGTCTATGAATGAGTGAAATTTATTAGGGGCTGTTTGGATTCCGAAAAATAAACGCTTGGCTAAATATGTTCCACGATGTGTAGATATTGCTTGAACTTTCGTGCTCTCTTCATCCACTTCTAAATGTAGGTACGCTTTATAAATATCTAATGTGCAAAAATAAGATCCACCATGAAGTTTATTTAAAATATCCTCTATTTTTAGTATCGGTTGTCTTGAATCATGCAACTGTTTGTTTACAGTAACCTTGTATTACATAATGTGTATAATTTCTGCAGTTCATACGGGGCTGTACAGAAAGCTGCTGTATATGCGCCTTCCTTAAAGTATGTTGAAAACTAATCTATTCATTTTGAATCTGAAATGTATATTAGCACACCAAGAGATGTATTTGCAGAATCTCTATAATAATAGCCTGAGTCATGTGACTGTCATCAATAGTTCCGGGCTGACCGCTTCGCTTTTTATATGCCAGGTCACCATTTTTTACATTTTTTATTTTTCGCGTGGTAAATTAAAACAATGCTTTGATATTCAAATTAAAAGTCATGGTTTTTTGTATTATTTATTATTTTTCTTTTCTTTTTCTTAAAATCTCTATAATAATAGCCTAAGTCATGTGACTGTCTTCAATAGTTCCGGGCTGACCGCTTCGCTTTTTATATGCCAGGTCACCATTTTTTACATTTTTTTATTTTTCGCGTGGTAAATTAAAACAATGCTTTGATATTCAAATTAAAAGTCATGGTTTTTGGTATTATTTATTATTTTTCTTTTCTTTTTCTTAAAAAGGGGAAAGAACAAGTGAAAGTCATGAATTTCAAATTAAAATTATGTATTTTAAATAAAATGAGTGAAATTATTATATTTTAGATGAATTTAATGAAATATAAAAAAAATGCGATTGGAAAGACAATGTTTAATGATTTATCACTTGCGCCTGGCTAGCATAAAAAGTTACTACTTAATTATACCGTTTACCCATTTCGCCAAATTATATCAATCGCCAAACCACTCGCCAAATTATACAAATTGACATAATTTTTATTTTAAATAGCGAAAGAACAAATGAATTAGTATAACATTAATAAAAATACAAATAAAACGTCGAAATAAAAATAACTTGATGACGTAAACACGTGTAACTTGTTTAAAAACAAGCAAATATGACATTTATGGTCAACCATTATTGATATTTAATCTTATAGTTTGGCGATATATTTTTGGTCGACTGGATAACCAAGTAGTACCCATAAAAATACGGAGTTCTTGATTTCTCTACTAGAAACTACTGATTTGGCGAAGTATTGAGAAAGTAAATTAAATTTTGGATAAAAGTAACATGGTACAATGCTTAGCACACATCTAACGGAGACCAAACTGTCGCCAAGGGCGGCTAGTATAAAAATATTCATTTACAGAGCTCAGCAGAAGCAATGTAGAAGTTTGACTTATTGGCATCTATGGATTATGATTGTTAGCAATGCGTTTTTAGTCAGTTATGTTATACGTTTTATAGCTGAAATTATCTTTTAGAGTACTGTGTGGTGTGCATGAACATCTATAAATCATATACAGAGCTACACAAAACAATAGGGATATATTGCAGTCTACAAAGGGAAAATGCTGAAAGGGAATTTTCAATAGTGTTATGCATTTCGCAGCTGAATTAATTTCAGTATTATTTGTGATGCGTATAAAAATTTATAGCAGGTGTAATTCGAATACCTTACCGCCTATGAGCAGCAATTGCTAAAATTAGATTTCCAATTATGTTATGTGTTTTCTTTTTTTCATCGTATCAAAATATGAAGTTATTTTAAAATGTTCTGGAAGTGTTGGAAAGTGTTTTCTAATCTATGTGTGACGCATGATTTTTCTTTCTTGTTTCTTTTTCTTTTTTTACTTTCTTCTATCTGTACGCAAAAATTTTCGAAAACCGGTTTTCGACGGATTTACACGTTTTAGGGATCAGAGGTCCTGAAAAACATGTTTTTACAAAATGTCTCTCAGTGAGTCTGTCTGTCTGCATGTCATATAACTTTTGTAGGGGCTCTATCTCAAGAACTAACTTAATAAAATTTTGGATTCAGTTAGTCTCTGAAATAAATTGGTGCTGGTTACTTTTTTGGTGTAAATCGTCCAATAGGTGGCGCTGCTATGCTGCATTATTTTACGATTTCCGCAATATCTATATCTCAAGAACTAATTCGCGGATTTTCACAAAACTTCAGATTAAGTTAGTCCTTGATATAATGAGGAGCTGTTTAGTTTTAGGGGTAAATCGCCCAACAGGTGGAGCTGCTACGCTGCATTTATCAGGAAGTATTAACATGTATGAGATAGAAGAAAGTTTTGGGATTGCCACATACAATTAATTTAACTTTCCTTTGCTTATTTCTTTTCTTTTATTTTGTGCATACCTTCTCCACTAATTTCTCCCCCCTCTGCCTTGCCTCATTTGTTCGTCTTTTTGTTCTTTTTATCCTTCTTTATTCTTTCTTTTTTCTTTCTCTTTTTTATCATAAATTACGCAAACTAATCACTTATTATAACTTAACAAATAATAATAAAATCTTAAAATATTTACGTGCTAAAAAAGTAACTAATATTTTAAAGCACAAAAGAACTTTGGAAACATAAAAATCAAAAGAAATTCATAACATACTGCCACGAACTGAAGTATAAAAAATATGTTTAGAGAAAGACTCTATTGAAAGATAATAAATGGTTTCAAAATATACTTTAAAATGTGTCATCAGAAAGATAATAGGGTTTTTCAGCTACATACAAGCTCATTTTGTGAAATTTATTTTCCTAAAGAAAGGCTATAAAAAACATATTTGGGACACACTTCACAAGTTAAGAGGATTAATATAAATATTTTTGTACTCGCCTCCAAATAATGCTTCAAAAACTTTAAGTTGCAATCTTTTAAGATGAAACAAGAAAGAAAAATCATGCGTCAAGAAGAGATTATGTCTAGAAAACAGGAATTCTGCTTTTTCAGAATTTACAGTCGCCCCGATGAATATATATATATACATAATACAAAACATATTTCGGTTTTAAGACTTAAAACACACACGCTTTTATTTTTCATATAAAATGACGTCATTCGCATCCTCTGAAGAATTCCTCAATCGAGGGTAATCTAAAGTATCGAGGCTAACGAAAAAGACAGCGGTGCATCCAAAATGTCTTTTTTTTTACAGGCCGCTAGAGTGACGTGATTCTTATTTCGTACACCTGCATTGGTGCATTCGAGCATCACGTGACTCCAGTGGTCTATAAAAAAGGATGCGTAGAGTGCACCGCGTAGCCTATCTTTTTCGTTAGCCTGGCAAAGTATTCATATGACGTCACTATCGCGGAACAATACACAAATCCAAAAAAAAAAAAATCAAACAAACAGATGTCACTCAAGAAACTCGAGAAAAAAAATCGGCTATGTATTGATTCATGTGCCTTCATTTGTTTGTAATATAGATA
The DNA here is from genome assembly GCA_963932465.1 of Maratus speciosus. NCBI lineage: Eukaryota > Metazoa > Arthropoda > Arachnida > Araneae > Salticidae > Maratus > Maratus speciosus. The sequence continues at coordinate 19,843,531 of OZ010792.1, read as the reverse complement.
ATTAAATTAAATATAGTTTATAATAGCTCCATGTTTTATCAAAAATCATTCATTTATATTTTTTCGAAATAGCACGTATTTTAATTAAAATAATTTTTTTTTCCAGTTATTATGGGCAAATGGCAACAAAATGATGTAATTACTATTTTCCAACTTGAGTTGCCAAAATTAAAAAAATGGCGCTAAAAACTACAAAAAAAAATTAATATCTCAAAAATAAATTGGGTTGGGTTGGGTTGATTTTTGACGGCCAATTATCTGCACTAGGGATATAGGCCCGGGGGGGAAGTGCCCTCCGTGGGGGTCTTTCTAAGGGAACCTAATCCGTATTTACGCATCAAAAATAAATTGAGATGCAGTTTTCAAACAAATTGCATTAAAAAGTACTTTTTTCCCCAATACAACGGTATAGAATGTATGCATAGCTTAGAAGTTTAAAAAATTACAGTAGAGTATTTAATTGTACAATGATACATCTGCTTTGTTTTACGGCTGGCTTATACAAAGGAAAGTTATTTTTTTTTCGGAGACGACGCTTTATTTCCTGGGAGAAAGAAATAGCATATCGGGGGTTAAAAAAATTTCCAACTTTTCCTCAAAATTGTGACAGAGCTTCAAAGTTCAAAAAGGTGAAGGGGGATATCGAAGTAAACAAATTAGGGAACACATAACGCATTTGAAAACCAGATTTTATTATTAATTACAATTTAAATCCAAATTATTAGTATTAGATTATTAATTAATAATTAAAAAACGTAATAAATTCTCTAAGGTACTCAGAAATGTTTCAAAAATCAAAATCAAAAGAAATTCATGATATGCTGTCTCAGTTAAGTATAAAAATGACGTCATTTTCAAAGTTGAAATTGTTTTCGTCTTTAAAATTTGGACTCTAATTTCAGAGCTGATGGATTAAAAAATCTCTGAATTTAATGTCATTTTGAAGCAATTATACAAAAATTTCGACGTTTTATGTTTTTAAATGATGTCTTTCTCAAAATGATGTCGGTAAAGTTTTAGGGAGGTTTACATCGTAATGATCATTTATTAAAATTAAAATTTCTTTTCTTTTCAACCGCAATTAGAATATGGAATAAATATATAATGAAAAAGCTAATTAATCCCAATTATTTGCTTTGCAACAATAGAAGCAACACGATTGTCCCCGTTTAAAAAAAATTTCATTCATAAGCATTTAAACTGAAGTTACAATATAAAAAAGGAAATAGTTAAAAAAAATAGCTAGTGTGGGCTCATCTAAAAATGAACAGCTTTGAGTTCTAAAAATAATATATTAGAAACAGGTTCAGTAGAAAGCTCGGAGCAGAACACGAAAGAAAAGGGCTTGTGATTTAAATATATAGATTTTAAACCAGACTCCTCAGTTTACAAACTTCAAACGAACGTAAGCAAAATATAATAGTAATCCCAATAGGTACAATGAAATATAGTGTTAGACAGCCGACAATCAATGCAAAAAATGATTATTTCCCAAGATTCATAAGAAAATTTATTTATTCCTTATTTTTTTCAATCCTTTCTTTTTCTTCATCCTTTTTATTACATTTTAATTAAATTTCTTAAATAGGCCACAGTGGTGTAGAAAATTAGTACGGTGAAACTTCCCTGTGCCACCACCTCCATTAAGCGACCACCTCCCTAAACGACCATTTTTTTCATGGAACGAAATTTATTCCCATTGGCTTAATACTATTTTTGCCTCCATTCAGAGACCATCCCAGTTGAACTCCCTCCATGAGCGACCCATTTCTTTGAAGAGAATGAAACAAATTCCGTTTTTTCCTGGTCGCTTGAAGAAGGTTTTATTAGAAAAATAATTCCGGAGAGCGCATTATTCATCAAACTTCTAAACTAAGTTTAGAATTTTTTTTTATTCCGGCAACTTTTAAATGTTTAAACAGCTTTATGGCTTTTTAGGCAATGAATTTAACTCTGAATGACAAATTAAGAATGATGGTCAATAAACTCCCCTGCCCTATTCTGTCAGGAAACTCTCAAAGAAATGGATAAATTAATTAAATCGTCATTATTTTTTCCCGTCCAAAAAAAATTGCATTAATTTACTGAACTTCGAAAGGACTTGGAAATAAAAGTTATGAAAGATAAAACCGTAAAATCAAAGCAAGCGTCAATGTATTCCTTTTTTAAACTCTGCAGTAATTAACTTATGTAATTAACTTTTGTTTTTATAGTTAAATTTTCATATTTTTTCCTAATGCGTAATAAGTAATAATATGTAATAATAAATTTTAGTAACATTAATTGTTACCTTTTTTCAACAATTAAATTCTAGATTTAAACATGACCTCCATTAAGAGACCATCTCTTGGAGCGACCAATTTTTATTGAAACGGAACGTGGTCGCTTTTGAGAGGTTTTACTGTATGTGAAATTTTCTCTTGCAAGGCATTAAAAGGTGTTAAAGAAGAGAAAGTTTAGTGGAGTATACAAATTAGAGATGTAATTTCATTAGCTGTCCGGTTGTGTAAAAACTGGCTTCGCTATTATGCGCTGGTTATAACTAATCTGCAAAGGCTATAACAATAAAAAAAAAACAATAAAAGAAGGAGAAACTGTCAACTTATAAGGCATAAATTTTGTAAAATAAGAAACTGGAAAGCAGATGCTTAAACATCCGAAACATTTCCATAAATAATGACGTTAATTAATTAATAAGATATAGTTAGGATTGATAAAGTTATAACTTAAAAAATGATTTAGAATACAGTAATTTAAATAGCAATCCTCAATAATTAAATAGATGAATGAGAAAAAGAAATAAAAATGGAAGTGGGAGAAAAGGAAAAATAACAAAGGCTATTAGATTCTTAGCATCATTGCAAGTATTAATTAGCAACAGCGCGAGTATTATTTAGTATCATCGCGAGTATTAATTATCACCTATTATAAATCGAAATACTTTTCGCGACTCTAAAAAACATACTTATTACAAAAAAAAAAAAAAAAAAAAAAAAAAAAAAAAAACAGAATGCCAAAAATCAAACCAAAGGCAAAAATACAATTCAATTTAGCATTTATTAAAAAAATTAAGTTCTTTTCATATTATACAAAAATACTCTTACTGACTAACAACATGTTAAATAGCATTTTTTTATAAGTATGTGTAAATTGGCATTTGCCATTTCGGCATGCATTTAATTAAAACACATTACATAGTTTGAAATTACGTTAAATAATGCATGAGATATTGTGGGAGAGGTGAGTACAAAGATTAGCTAAACTTTAATTAAGGTGGGCACAATGCTGCCCTGCTAATTACCTTTTAAATTTTGATAATAATGAAAAACTATTTAAAACCAATATTTAATAATTAATAAATTATATGAAAAGATTATCTTACAAAAAAATGGAAACAGAATAATGAAAAAGAAAGAAAAAAGAAAAGAAAATTATGAACCACCATACTGGTAACTTACATTAATTACATACATTAATTACATACATTACATACATAAATGTAACATACATTACATTTGTTTATAGAAATTGGCTCATCAGCATTCACACATAATGGAAGCTTTGATGGCTTGGAGCCTCTTTGACCGGGTTGCCCCACGAGCCGTTAATTCCCAAATTGGTTCACCCGAACTCAGCGATCTGATTGTTCGTTAATATTAATATTTTGGATTACTTTACTGTGATTTTGATTAAATTTAACAAAATAAATCAATTTTAGTCATTATAATTGCATTCTATTTTACATTACACTACTTCATAAGAAAATAAATATAATTTTCAACTATATAAATATCAGTTTTAGCCAATCAGATTGCTGAGCTCGGCTGAGCCAATTTGGGAATTAACGGCTCGTGGTTGCCCCGACTCGGGAATTTTTGTTGCATGAAAGACTACATTGTGGCACATCAAAAATTTTCGTGAAATTTAAACTTCTCGTGGAAAAATCGTTCTTGTCCAGCTTGGAAGTCATTTTTTGCATCCCCTTTTCCTCCTAAAGAATTGGCTGGATTTTTCCCCGCTGGGATGATACAATCACTCGTGGCCACTTTCTCTAAATTGACCCTCATATTCCGTGCATATAGTAATGGGCCGAATAGATGATTTTATTGTTCGAATGAATTATTCGGTCACGCACAAAAGCATAGCTGCCAGTCTGTTTTGTTTTTATTATTATTATCATTATTATTCAATTACTACCACAAATTTTGTAACGAAAAAATGAATTCTATTTTAATAAATTAATTCACTGAACAGGTGCTGAACAGGTGCTAAACAGGTGAGCAGCAATGAGGGGTTTCCTAGTTGATATCAGCTTAACACCCACTCTAGGAAATGAAATATCTTATGTATTGTAAGCCACTGGGATAAGTTAAGCTGCAGTTTAGAACTACTTGAGAGAAAAAAATAAGAAATTTAAAGAGAAAATATTTAGTTAAGTATAAAAATGGATTAAAGTTAAATTTTAAGTTAATATTTAAGATGAGTAAAAAAAAAATAATAATAAATATCTTAAATAATATTATATAATGTTCTAGCTGTAGTCATAAAACTACTAGAAAGAAGAATTAAAAAGAGAAAAAAGTTAGCACTGTTCAGAGTTACTCTCACCAAGCTTGGGCTGGAAAAGCTGTAAATTAATTCACTAAAACTCACAAAACTATACAAATTCTTTTTATATTCAAAATTTCTGAAGATAATTGATTAAAAAAATTACGAAGGTTGGTAATTAGGATTTTGTTTCCTTTTTTTAACTAATTTTCTAGTGCAATTGATTAAAAATATATACAAAGGTTGGAAAGTATGTTTATGCGCATGCCCTAATCATTCATTCGATAGTAATATCATGCATTCTGTCCATCAATATGTGTACATGGCATTATCTCTGTTCTGTTTTAAGGTCACCTCTCAAAGTCAAAAGGTACATTCCTTTTGTTACAGGGACTTCTAGGAGCCTATATATAATGGGTGGGTTACTCAAGTGCTGGTCCAGAAGGATAACTTGAATAAAATTAAGAATATTTATTGAGAGATAAATAAATATATGATTTTGAAATAGGACTTTTTAAGGGGATCCGGGGCTAAAAATTCTCAAAAAAATGCAATTTTTTTAACTGGCTTAAAAAAATACCGCAAACCACATGCTTTTATCTTCATTAGATCTAGAGATGAAACACCTTTTGCCTTGAGAATCGATGCATCAGCTACCCTCTGACCAGTGTTGCCAGATGGGCTACTTTTTTAAAAATCAGATTCTTGATTGGCACCACATTTTTTAAACGGTAAAATTTAATGACATTAATAATTAAATTATTTAATGACATATTAATTAAGGAGAAAACAAAGTGAATTTTACCGTTTCAAAAAAGTGGTGCCTTTCAAGAAATCTGAATTTAAAAAGAAGTAATCCACTGGCAACACTGCCTCTGACGAGAATTTTAACTTCATTTACCTAAGAATGAATTTTTTCACGATTTGTCAACTTTAAAAGAATATATATAAAGTTCCTTGCAAGACATATGTGTGAAATTTTCAACAGAGATTTTATGCTATATTTCCAACAACTTGTCTTCAGGATTTTAAATTTTGAGGGATAATTGTGAAAATATGCTAATTAATGCAAAACTCACTCATAAAAAACTTTTTACTTAATTTTTTTTTTTTATAAAATTCATAATCAGTATTTTAAGAAATCCGGAAGACAAATTAAAATGACACATTTTCTGTACATAAAAGTGTGAAAATTTTGTAAATTGAGTAAGCATTTCCAGAGTTATATCAAAAATTAAATAAGTTTAAAATTTTAAAATTTGTTAAAAAATAAAAATTTTCCAGATTTTTTTTTTTTTTTTTTTTACATTTAATATTCTTATTATATTAAAACATATTTCAGAAAAAAAAATCATAACAAAATCTGTATAAATAAAAAAAAAATAGAATTTTGAGCCCCGAACTCCCTTAAAAGCATTAAAATGATATCCATAATCACGGATCAAATATAAAAATTGTGCAAGATATACAAAGAAAAGAAACCTTAAAAAAAAAACGGTAACTAAGAGGAAATTTTTAAAGCCCTATTTTCTAAAATAATAATTAATTTCAAATAAAACCTAACTAAACAAAATAATTAAAAATGAGCCATACTGATTATTTATTTCTAACAGTCACGTATTACAGTTTTTTAATAATATATTCAATAAAAGTATTTGCATGATATAAACGCAATTAAGGGTTCAAAGAATTAAGTATTTTTGTGTGTTTTATTATATACTGTAATGTGTGTGTGTTTTATTAAAATTAAAAGAAATTCTTAATATGCTGCCTTGATCCAAACAATAAAAAACCTGCTTAGAGAGACACCCTATTCAGAGATAATAAATAGCTTCGGAATTCCCTCTTAAAACTATTCATAAGAAAGATAATGCGATTTCAGCGACACACAAACTCATTTTAGAAAATTTATTTTCTTTAAGAAAAAGCTAAAAAAATAAAGTTGGATCTCTTATTTATCAAGATGAAAGAATTAAAACAAATATTTTACATTTTTTATCACTCCTAATTGTGTTTGAAAATTTTTGAGACGTTAACTTTTCAGATTAGAAGATAATCCATGATATATGTTTGCTTGTTGGTTTGCTGTATAGTGAAATTATAACGTAAATTACTTAAAATTAAAATTATGTTTCTTGTGGTTTTAAAATGTAGCAAATAAAACAGATTTAAGTTATTATTTTGGGAAAAAAGCGGTTGTGATTTTAAGTGCCATTTTCAATAGTTCGACAAAAACTGAACATCGAAACTGTTAAAAATTGACTTAAATTGTTTTAGAAAATTTTTCGATTAAAAAAAGTTAAGAATACAGTTCCGAATTTGTGGTGACTAGCGATTTTTGCGCAAAAAGATTACAAACCTTTAAAAGTTCAATAAAAACTGAACTTCAAAACTGTTAAATAAATGCAGCAGTAAGTAAAAACATATGTAACAACTATGTAATTCTTGTTGAACTGATGTTTGACAGATTGTCGCTATTACTTTATAAGGACTATAATTTCCTATAACATCGTTTTAACAGTGTTATTAGCCTATAAAACATGGCGAAAATACGCAAACAAGGCGTTGAAAATGTTTGGAGTTACACCGGAATGAAGCAGCAGTTATGGGAAGAAGATAATTTTGAATATCGGAGTATGACTTCTGTTGATAAAGTCGCTATACAGAGTGCCTCGAAATGAACCGCTAGTGAAATTTCGAAAAAAATATAAAGAAATTCCAAAAAAGTATTTACATGAAATAGCTAAATAAAGTGAGACTAGAGAGAGAGACAACAACATAACATTCTGTAACATAATTTGAAATAAATTAACTAAAGGAATCTTCACAAAGTAAAAGTAAGTATTAGAAATTAAAATACTTTTAAACATATGTATGTTTGAGTAATTTTGAAAGAAGGAATAGAAAGAAACACTGTTAACTTGTTATTTCAAACCTCTTTTTGCTTTTTTTTCCTTCTTTATTCTATTTATATTGGAATCTGAGAAAATACCGGACAGAAAATTCGAACTTTTACTCTGCCACAAAACCGAATTACTTTAATCTTATTCAGTTTTTTGTGCTGATTCCGAATCTAATTTTACATTTTCTCTAACACGTCTAGTTTTTGAGATATTTGCATATTTCGAATTATGCACACTTTGCAATTTGTACAATTATATGCAAATTTAAGGTAAAAAGCATTATAAGACTGGCTTTTTAACACTTTCCAACAAAGTTCAAAAATGTTTATGCATTCGGTTTGCCTGTCCGTCCGTTCACGCTCTGACTCCCGTAAATATACTCGGATTTTCGTGCAACTGATAAACTTCATTTAGGATCACCAAGGCATGTTTGGCATTGTAATATGAAGCATGTAGGATTAATACTAGTTCATTTACAGGGGCACTCAAAAGAATTCCATTACATTATGGTATATGGGGAAAAATCGCTTGCAGAGCATTTTAATGACATTATATGCTATTTCAAATGTATTGAAGCTGGTATAGATCACTGAATTTCACTACGATTACGATAGAATAGGGCATTCATAGCATTTGTCGTTCATTTTCAGGGACAAACAAAAGAAATCGGCTGCAGTACCACCTTTGAGTAATAATTGATGGAAGTGCGTTTTAAAATTCGGTATGCACTTTTAAATTTAACTAATTATTTGCATGTTACTCGTTGTATATAAATTCTATACCTCCTATACAGATCTTCACAAAATAATTCACGTACCATTCTTCTTATTAGCGGAAACTGTTGAAGGGGAATTTTCAATTGAGATCTATGTATTTTTTAAGAGAATTAAGATTTGGCATGCATATACACTGTTAAAAATATCGTGAAAAATTACCTTTGTTTTTAAAGGCTATCTATTTTCTGGCCAATGAGAACGCTTCATAGGCGTTTATGTAGCGTTCTCATTTGTCAGAAAATAGATAGTCTTTAAAAGCAGAGGTAATTTTTCACGAAATTTTTAACGGTGTAGTTAATAGATACAAATCTATATATCATATGCAGGACTGCTCAAAGAATTCGGATAATTTTCTGATTGTAGATGGGAACAGCTGAAATTGTGTTTTCAAATGTGTTATGCGTTTCCATAGGGTTGAATTAGACATAATATTTTAACTTATTAATCGGTGCAGTTTTGTTGCATTAGTCTGAATGTGTTAGAAAGTTTTTCATAATCTATGATTGACGCATGATTTTTCTTTTTTGTTTGTTTTATGTTAGGACTAGCTGTTTAACCCGTTCTATGCACGACAGTTCATGGATTTAATTCTAAAACAAAAATTAAAAATAACTATTCTATTTAGTAAAATATTTTTCTACTATTGAGCCTTTTTTTAATGAAAATATGGCAGCGCGACGATAAAACGATATCTTTGGAATAAAGGAATAAATGGAATAAAAAGTTTTGTTGATGTTTGTGATAAAATGTGTTTCTTTTTTTAAAAAACTTATAATAATTAAGCGAAATTAAATAATCTCTAATTATTTGCATGCGAGGTAAAAGAATTATCGTAATACCCGCTAAAGCTTCTTATTATTGTAACGTAGCGTACGTAATATGTATCTAACAAAAACATAGCTGTGAAAAAAGGGAGTCAAGTTCTGTAAAGACAATGGCAAGAAAATAAGTGATATCTAAGTGGATGCCAAGTTCAAATAAAATTCACTCAAACTTACTTACTGAAGTATTATAGCATTTTTTAAATTGTTTAGAAATAAAAATTATTGATAGCATATTAATAATAAATCTAGAACTTGACAAGTTTTTACCTACGAGTCATTTATTTTTAATAATGACATTATTATATCAAATCTTGTTATTTCATGATTGGAAGCTTTAATTTGAGTGAGCTCCTTCCCCTTGAAGGGCGGTGGAATAAAATATATCACCTAATTTAACTGCAAAATGCCATATTGACACCAGAATTCAGGACTAAAAAGTTTAATTTTATTAAATACGTGAAAAGAAGCTTTTGCCCATTTTGAAATAAATTTGTTTTTAAATTCTGGTGTGACTCAATCATTTCAGCATTTCACGAATAAAAGTTATTTGCCCCTGAAAAGGGTTAAAGGGGTGCAGTCTCTAGAGTGATGACGAAGAACAAGCGTAAGTATATCTGTCTCTTTGTCAGGTATCTTAGTCTGTTTGCATTGAGGTTTCTGGAGGGTGTGTTCTAGAGTGATAACCAAAGACGAGCGGGATTGTATCTGTGTATTTATTAGTTTATCAAATCTTTAACATGAGTCATTTGTTTATAATAATAACTATATTTTTTGTAATGACATTGTTAATAATATTAACATCACCATTATATTAAGACATGAAATTGATAGGCATAACATTTATCAAAAACTTGGGAAGTTCTAGATTTATTATTAATATGCTATCAATAATTTTTATTTCTAAACAATTTAAAAAAATGCTATAATTCTTAAGTAGGTAAGTTTGAGTGAATTTTATTTGAACTTGGCACCCATTTAGATATCACTTCCTTTCTTGCCATTGTCTTTACAGAACTTGGCTCCCTTTTTTCACAGCTATGTTTTTGTTAGATGTCATTATTTTTTGTAAAGTTACAATATATTTAGACACTTTACTCAATGCTTTTTGATGTGTTTACATGTGACTATTTTATTCACCAAGCAACATTCAATTTTAATTTTAATTTCCTACAACAAACTATTTGGCTGTCAATTTGCGGCAGAAATCTATATTTTAATACTGCTACATTGAATGCATGTTTTGAAACGAAATGTATTGATTCGAAATTTTTATTGTTTCTGAATCAGCGATTCCTATTAAATTCCTATGTTAAATTTTTTTATAAAATTTTCCATTAAATATCCTATAGCTGGGCCTGCTTATTTGTACTGAAAGTGAAAAATAAAGTTATGTGCTTATGCCACACTATGTATCATTCATCCATGGGTGACGGCAAAGAGGCAGTGCAGAGGGAGGACATTGCCCCTCGCTGGATTTTCAAATTTAATTAACTAAATATCCTTTTCTTTGATGATTTTGAAAATAACAAGTGGGTAAGTGTGATCACAGATCGCACAGAGGATTTCGTTTAATGTTCCTTTCAAAACACTTTATCCTTTTGAAAAATCTGTTCGTTCCACATTTCGCAACCAGGGGCGCACTCTATTCTAAACAAACCTCTATCCGAACGAAACTCCTTTTTACATACTATCCATAGATATATTAGTCGAGGGCATTGAGCCCATAGCACCCGAGATAAGTAGGCGCCCCTGGCGGTAAAAAGTGGAACTAAAATATGTAAGGTTATGGTACATAATATGAAAGAATGGTCAAAGGTGTGTCGGTAAAAGTTGGAAAAGTGCTCCCCGGGTGAAAAGGGCGGAGGATAGAAAAATTGCTTTAAATACACAAGTTAGAGCGCGGAGGAGTAAATAATATAAGACTTTTTGAAAATTTTATGATTTGTCGTGTGGTCTGATGTATTCAGCTATACGTATGCAAAAAGTCATGTCTCCAACTTAATTAGGGGCTCCCTTAGAAAGAATTGCTTAAAATATATATTTGGTAGCTCAAAGGGTTAAGCGTAAGACCTTTTTCAAGATTTTATGATTTGTCACCTGGCCTCAGGTGTTCTGCTATAAGTATGCAAAATTTCAAATCTGCAATTTAATAAGGGGCTCAGTTAAAAAGAATTGCTTAAAATGCGCATGTGGAAGCCCAAAGGGTTAAATGTACGACTTTTTCAAAATTTCATGATTTGTCGCATGACGGTGTTCAGCTATAAGTATGCAAAATTTCACGCCTCCAACTTAAATAGGGTCTCACTTAGAAAGAATTGTTTAAAATACACATGTGGGAGCCCAAAAGGTTAAATGTACGACTTTTCAAAATTTTATGGTTTGTCATTTGATGTGTGTTCAGCTATAAGTATGCAAAATTTCACGCCTCCAACCTAATTAGGGGCTCACTTAGAAAGAATTGTTTAAAATACACATGTGGGAGCCCAAAGGGTTAAATGTACGACTTTTCAAAATTTTATGGTTTGTCATTTGATGTGTGTTCAGCTATAAGTATGCAAATTTTCACGCCGCCAACCTAATTAGGGGCTCACTTAGAAAATATTGTTTGAAATACACATGTGAGAGCCCAGAGGGTTAAATGTACGACTTTTTCAAAATTTTATGATTTGTCATTTGATGTGAGGTGTTCAGCTATAAGTATGCAAAATTTCACACCTCCAACCTAAATAGGGCCTCACATAGAAAGAATTGTTTAAAATACACATGTGGGAGCCCAAAGGGTTAAATGTAGGACTTTTTAAAATTTTATGATTTGTCATTTTATGTGAGGTGTTCAGCTATAAGTATGCAAAATTTCACGCCTCCAACCTAATTAGGGCTCACTTAGAAAGAATTGTTTAAAATATCTCAATTTGTTGATTTTCTGTGAGCAAGTAAACCCAGATAAACCCCCAGTAAGTAGATAGGTTTTTACAATGGAAGTCTATGGGAATTTGGCGAAATATTAGAGATATCGCCAAGATGGCGTCACTTTTTGCGACTAATTTTGGTCGCCAAATTTGGCGATATATCGCCATGTTGGCGACAAACTTGGCGGTATTTGGCGATAGAACAGTGTCCCCTCCTACGGTGAATTAAAATTTCGCCTAATAGACGTAATGTTAAAGTAAAAATGGACACCCCTAGGTGGGTAAATCATCGATTTTCACAATTTTTTTATTTTATTCCTTAGTTTTATAGTGTAAACGAACTTCGCACCAAATTTGAAGCCTGTAGCTGCAGTAGATATATGAGATCTTTTTGATGAGTGAGTGAGTGAGTCAGTCAGTCAGTGGTAAAATTATCGATTATCGGACATTTTCAAATGTCATTATCTCGGAAACTAATCATGCGTTATTTATAAAATTTTGGATTTTGGGTAATTAGGATGGCCTTACTACACATTTCGTATAACAAGTACGTAGATCTCATAGATTTTCAGTAGTAAAGCATTGAAATTTGACGAAAACAGCTCGAAATGGTTCGTGTAATATAACACACGGCAATCTCAGGCGAACTTGGCTGACACACTGCCGTGTGTCTAGATATCTCTAATTATTTGCATGTTCAGGGCTCCCAAACGGTCCCCAACTGAATACCAATATTATTTTAGAAATTTTTCGTTTTAGGTTTTTCTTACAAACCGATCCGGAATCACCTTTGAAACTTAATTCTAGCGCAAACCTACCATAAAATTTTCTGTTAAAATTTATTGGTATTCAGTTGGTGGACCATTTGGGAGCCCTGCATGTGAGGTAAAAGAATTATCGTAATACCCGTCACAGCTTTTTAGTGCAGCGTGGTGTAAGTAATATGCAATTCGCCTTGCAATAGAAAGGTAATTGTTGTGTAAGAATTTTATTGTGGATTTTTAATTTCTGGCAACTGCTATAACGAAAACTGTTTAAATTTGATAAAAAAATTGCTGAAAAATTAGTGGGTTTTTTTATTAATTAAAAGTTAAATATAAATTATTTCGATTCCGGATTGCTTTAGTTGCATCGGCCGTGTTTTAATACACATGTACATAACGTTTCAGAATTCTCGCTTCTAAACTGTGGATTTGCATAACATTCCAGACAGACAAACAAATTTTCATTTTTATATATTAGACTAGCAAACATTTTTATATATTAGACGGCTTTGCTCGCGTGATAGTTGAAATATGCCAAGTGATATTTGCATGACTATTTTTTATTAGAAGAACACATTTTGAAAAAATTCAAAAATTACAAATTAAGCCACAGTTTGACTAAACTTCATTATAAAAGTGCAATATACAGAAATGAGATTTTAATTGATAAGAAGAACTAAAACTAATTCCAATTAAGTGATAATTCAGAAAGTATTTTGAAACTTTTATGCTCATTTCATACGCTCATTTCAGTATTCATTTGAAGTTTTGAATTTTTTAGAAACCATCTTAACACATTTACATCTTAAAATTAAACATCATGTCAAATTCCAAGCTCATTGTTTAACAGTCTACCACCTCTCTGGTGTTAGTGGCACCAACATAAAATGCCGAATCAGAGTTGAAGTAAGATGTCTCGAAAAATGATGAAACAGAGACTGTCACCATTAATTTGCCAACATTAACCTTGAAATCGGTTGGTATTTCCTAATATTCTATAGAAAACAGAATTTAGATGTTTTTAAAGGCTTTCTTGTTATTCCTGCCAACCAGGTTGTAATGACACCGGCATAAAATATAGCCCGAATAGGATCAGGGAACATCATTCTTGATTCGCAACACATAAGTTCTGTAATCGGTTTATTATTTCCTGAGATACCTCAGAAATCGAAATTTAGGACTCTTTTAGAATGCTTTTCTCACCTTCCGGTCGCTTCAACCCTTTTTAATTTCGAATTTATTTTAGACTGTTCTTATAGGACATTTATATTTTTTAAGTAACTACCGTGCTATATTTAAAGTTTCTAGCTTCTTCAGTACCGCAGAAATCGCAATTTAAAAAGTTTTTTGCTCCTGCAAACCTCTACATAAAATATAGCTTATGAATGAACAGGTTCTATCGCCATCAATTTGCAACCATTATGTTTGAAATCGGTTTCGTATTTCATACGATTGCATAAAAATCGTAATTTAGAACGCTTATAGAACGCTTTTCGCTCACTTCATCCTTTTAAATTTAGAATTTTCTTTCGACAATTCTTAGAAAGCATTTGCATCGTCGAAGTAATTACCATTCCAATTTTAAAATGTTAGGCCACCCTCAGTAATACAAAAAACGCTATTTAGAACATTTTTTGTTCCTGTAATCCCCAGGTAGTAGTGACAACAACGTAAAATATAGGCTATGTTGGAGCAGGGACTGTCATCATCAATTTGAAACCATTACTTCTGAAATCGGTATATATTTCCTGAGATTGCGTAGAAATCGCTATTTAGAACGTTTTTAGAATGCTTTTCGTTTATTTTTACCCCTTTTAAATTTCAAATTTTTAAGGAACTCTGAAGTTGCTAGCCTTTCAGTATCGCAAAAATCACAATTTAGAAAGTTTTTAAAAATGCAACCGCAAGGTGGTAGTGACGCAGACATGAAATAGATCCTATATTGGAGCAAGGGCTGTCATCATCAATTTACGACCATTACTTTTGAAATCGGTTGGGTACTTCCTGAGATTGCGTAGAAATCGCAATTTAGAGCGTTTTTTAAAACGTTTTTCGTCCATTTTAACCCTTTTTAATTTTTGAATTATTTAGGAAATGTTCTTAGAGATCATTTATATCTTATAAGTAACTACCATGCCTAGTTTCAAGTTGCTAGCCCCTGCAGTATTACAAAAAGCTCAATTTAGATCGTTTTTTGCCCCTTCACCCCCTTTGGTATAGTGGCACCGAGTTGAAATACAGCCTATGTTGGAGCGAGGGCTATCACCATCGTTTTCATGCCATTATTTTTACTTTCTTCTATCTTTACAAGAAGAAAGTATTGGATTCATGAAAATTTTCGAATTCCAGTTTTCGACGGATTTACACGTTTTAGGGGTCAGAGATTCCAAAAAACATGTTTTTAAAAAATGTCTGTCTGTGACTCTGTGAGTCTGTCTGTCTGTCTGTGTGTATGTGACACAAATTTTGTGGGCGCTCTATCTCAAGAACTAATGCACGGAATTTAATAAAAATTCATATTCAGTGAGTACCTAATACAAATTGATGCTGATTAGTTTTGGGTATAAATCGCTCAATAGGTGGCGCTGCTATGATGCATTTTTCACGATTTTCGCAATAGCTCTATCTCACGAACTAATGCACGGATTTTGATCAAACTTCAGATTTAGTTAGTCCTTGATATGAATTGATGCTGATTACGTTTTGGTGTAAATCGCCCAACAGGTGGCGCTGTTATGATGAATTTTGCAGGATTTACACGACTTCCCCAATAGCTCTATCTTAAGAACTAACGCACGGATTTTTCATCAAACTTCAGATTAAGTTAGTCCTTGATATGACTTGCTATTGATTATGTGTTGGTGTAAATCGCCCAACATGTGGCGCTTCTGTGCTGCCTTTTTCACGATTGCCTCAATAGCTCTATCTATTGAACTAATGGACGAATTTTCATCTAACTTCAGATTTAGTTGTATGTTGACACAAGTTGTTGTTAATTCGGTTTTGGTGTTAATCACCCAATAGGTGGCGCTGCTATGCAGGTATTTTCACGATTTTCGCTATAGCTCTATCTCAAAAACTAATGCACGGATTTTCTCCAAACTTCAGATTCAGTCAGACGTTGACATAAATTGTTGTTGATTAGGATTTGGTATAAATCACCCAACAGGTGGCGCTGCTAGGCAGCATTTTGCTGTATTTAGACGATTTCAGCAATAGTCATATTTCAAGAACTAGTGCACGGAATTTCACATCTTTAGAATCCTCATGAGATGCATAGATTGCCGTTTAATTTTGGCAGTGTGCTAGCGAATTTTGAAGTATTAACATGTATGAGATAGAAGAAAGTTTTGGGATTGGTACATCCGACTAGTTTAAATCGGTTCGGTACTTCCTGAGATTGCGTAGAAATCGCAATTTAGAAAGTTTTTTAGAAAGCTTTTCGCTCATTTTCACCCCTGTTAAATTTCGATTTTTCAGGAAATGTTCTTAGAGATCATTTGTATCTTGCAAATAACTGCCAAGCCTAATTTCAGGATTCTAGGCCCTTCAGTAACACAAAAAATCTGAATTTAGAACGTTTTTTGCTTCTGCAACGCTTAGGTGGTAGTGACACCGACATGAAAAAGAGCCTGTGTTGGAACAAGGGCTGTCATCATCAATTTCCAACCATTGCTTTTGAAATAGGTTGGGTACTTTCTGAGACTGCGCAGAAATCGCCATTGAGAACGTGTTTTAGAACTCTTTTCACGCATTTTCACTCGTTTTAAATTTCGAATTTTTTAAGAAATGTTCTTAGAGATCATCTATACCTTATAAGTAACTACCAATTCAAATTCTATGTATCTGGGCCCTTCAGTAACACAAAAATCGCAATTTCGAACGTTTTTTTTTTTTTTTTTTTTTTTGCTCCTGCACCCCTGGGTAGTGACACCGACATAAAATGTAGTCTATATTGGAGCAAGGATTATCACCATCAAATTGACACCATTATTTTTTAAATCAGTTTGGTACTTCTTGAAATTACGTAAAAATTGCCATTTAGAACGTTTTTTGGAATGCTTTTTGGGTATTTTCACCCCTTTTAAATTTCGATTTTTTTTTAAGAAATGTTCTTAGAGATAATTTATTTCTAATAACTACCATGCCAAATTCCATGTATCTGGACCCATCAGTAACACAAAATTCGCAATTTCGAACGTTTTCTTGCTCCTGCACACCCTTTAGGGGTAGTGGCACCGACATAAAATGTAGCCTATGTTGGAGCAAGGGTTGTCACCATCATTTTGACACCATTATTTTTGAAATCGGTTTGGTACTTCCTGAAATTGCGTAAAAATTGCCATTTAGAACGCTTTTCGCGCATTTTTACCCCTTTTTAATTTTGCTTCTTTTAAGAAATGGCAATTAGTATCTTATAGGTAACTACCATTCCAAATTTCATGTTTCTAGGCCCTTCAGTAACACAAAAATCGCATTTTTAGAACGTTTTTTACTCCTGCACCTCCTTTTGGCCAGTGGCACGGACACAAGATATAGCCTATGTTCTAAGTTGGACTAACACCATCATTTTGATACCATTACTTTAGGAATCGGTTCGGTAGTTCCAGAGCTTACCACCTACAAATAAACAATTTTTACCTCTTTATAATATTAGTATAGATAGATTACTGTCCATTTTACAAAAATATTGCGCCCTAAATTATATTGACATGTGATCGTGAAATACTGTGCCAAATTTGCATAATTTTCATGTTTTTCTAATAACTTTTTTTCACATTCAAATATTTCTGCCACATGAGTACGGTAATATATTTGTAAACCAGTTTTTTGCGCTGATTTCAAATGTGGTATCCGTTTTCTTCTATCACGTCCAGTTTTTGAAAAATCAAAATTTTAGTTTTTGGTCAAGAAAGCCAAGAAACGCTGTACTTTGAGATGTACTTCACAAGTAAACTACTTTGAGATGTATTTCAGCTAGTTAGGACAGATTCCACTACTTTTTAGCTCACAGGCTATCAAAGCCTGAGAGCTAATGTGCCCGCCCGTTCTGTATGTATGTACGTACGTATGTATGTATGTATGTATGTATGTATGTACATAACGCGATAACTCTTGATAGAAACATCCGATTTGCTTCAAAATTTTGTTCTAGGTTCATTGTAATAAGGCGCTTCCCTGATTAGTTTTGGGAGTTCATTGGTTAAGGATAAAGGGGGAAAACCGCTGTTACTCAAACCCCTCAATTCAGATAAATGGGTTTTTCATGCAGAATCATTCGATTTGCTCCGAATTTGGTATACCGGTTTATTATGTTAAGGAACTTCCCTGATTAGTTTTGAGGGTTCACTGGTTAAGGATAAAGGGGGAAAAGGGAGGTTAGCCTGCCCTCTTAATTTAGATAAATGCGTTTTTCATGCAGAAGGATTCGATTTGCTCCGAAGTTGGTATACCGGTTTATTGTGTTAAGGAACTTCCCTGATTAGTTTTGGGGGTTCATTGGTTAAGGATAAAGGGGAAGGGGGGCTAGTCCACCCCCCTTAATTTATATAAACGGGTTTTTCATGCAGAATTATTCGCTTTGCTCCAAATTTGGTATACCGGTTTATTATGTTAAGGAGCTTCCCTGATTCGTTTTGGGGATTCATTGGTTAAGGATAAAGGGGGCTTGTCCACCCCCTTAATTTAGATAAATGGTTTTTTTTTTTGCAGGATTATTCGATTTGCTCCAAATTTGGTATACCGGTTTATTATGATAAGGAGCTTCCCTGATTAGATTTGGAGGTTCACTGGTTAAGTATAAAGGGGGAAACGGGGGCTAATTCCCCTTCACTTATTTGTTTGAGGGGCATTATTCTTTAAAATAAGAGTATAATATACAATTAGTGTGAATAGCCTGTGAGCTCAATGCCATCAGTTTAGCTGGGCACTTTTCTTTTTTATTTCAATTTTTTTTCGCTTATACCCATTAGTGATTATGTCTCTGATTGCAATCTGATATTTTTAACCCTTTTGACTATGGGCTATACACACCTAAAAAGCATTTTATATCAAATTTATGCCAATACGATACAAAAATAGAAATTCAGTTTACTCAAAAACTAGATGTGACATGAAACGGATTGCAAATTTGAAATCAGCATAAAAATCTAGTCTAGAAAAACATTACGCCACTTTTGTAGCAGCTACTTTGAAATTGAATGTCATGTGAACATTACACCATTGAAAAACTAGTCGGATATACCAATCCCAAAACTTTCTTCTATCTCATGCATGTTAATACTTGAAAATTTGCTATCACACTACCAAAATTAAATGGCAATCTATGCCGATCATGAGGATTCTATAGATATGAAATTCAGTGCATTAGTTCTTGAGATATGGCTATCTCCGAAGCCGTGTAAATCCAGCAAAATTCAGCCTAGCAGCGCCACCTATTGGGTGCTTTACATCAAAACCTATGTTAAACAAAACTACCAAGCAACCACTTACGTCAAAGTCTAACTGAATCTGAAGTTTGGGGAAAATCTGTGCATTAGTTTTTGAGATAGAGTTATTGTGAAAAAGCATGAAAATGCCAGCATAGCGGTGCCACCTATTAGACGATTAACACCAAAACCTAATCAGCAACAACTTATGTTGACATCTAACTAAATCTGAAGTTAGATGAAAATCCGTGCATTAGTTTTTGAGATAGAGCTATTGCGGGAATCGTTCAAAATGCAGCATAGCAGCGCCACCTGTTGAGCGATTTACACCAACACCTAATCAGCATCAAGTCATATCAAGGACTAACTAAATCTGAAGTTTGATGAAAATCCGTGCATTAGTTACTGAGATAGAGCCATTGCGGAAATCGTAAACAATGCAGCATAGCAGCGCCACCTGTTGAGCGATTTGCAACAACACGTAATCAGCATCAAGTCATATCAAGGACTAACTGAATCTGAAGTTTCATGAAAATCCATGCATTAGTTCTTGAGATAGAGCCATTTCGGAAATCATAAAAATGCAGCATAGCAGCGCCACCTGTTGAGCGATTTGCACCAACACCTAATCAGCATCAAGTCATATCAAGGACTAACTGAATCTGAAGTTTCATGAAAATCCGTGCATTAGTTCTTGAGATAGAGCCATTTCGAAAATCATAAAAAATGCAGCATAGCAGCGCCACCTGTTGAGCGATTTGCACCAAAAACTAATCAGCATCAATTTGTATCAGGGACTAACTGAATATGAATTTTTATTAAATTCCTTGCATTAGTTCTTGAGATAGAGCGCCCACAAAATTTGTGTCACACATAGACACACAGACAGACAGACAAACTCACAGACAGACATTTTGTAAAAACATGTTTATCGGGTTCTCTGATCTCTAAAACGTGTAAATCCGTCGAAAACCGGAATTCGAAAATTTTCATGAATCCAATACTTTCTTCTTGTAAAGATAGAAGAAAGTAATATGCAAGTTAAGCTTAATAACTGGCAGATAAATGGTAAGAATATACAGACTGTGACATTTATCTGAAGCAAATGATCCAGTAATCGTAATCTAGAGAAGGTAATTTAATCGTACATTTATTGTACCTAAAATTTTAATAAAATGGCACAAAAAAGCTTAAATTTGCATAAACGTAAATATGCAAATGTCTCAAAAAACTGGACGACCTAGAAAACTAATCGGATATACCAATCCCAAAACTTTCTTCTATCTCATGCATGTTAATACTTGAAAATTAGCTATCACACTACCAAAATTAAACGACAATCTATGCCCATCATGAGGATTCTATAGATATGAAATTCCGGGCATTAGCTCTTGAGATATGGCTATCTACGAAATCGTGTAAATACAACAAAATTCAACCTAGCAGCCCCACCTATTGGGTGCTTTACACCAAAACCTATGTTAAACAAAACTACCAAGCAACCACTTACGTCAAAGTCTAACTGAATCTGAAGTTTGGGGAAAATCCGTGCATTAGCTTTTGAGATAGAGTTATTGCAAAAATCATGAAAATGCAGCATAGCAGCGCCACCTATTAGACGATTAACACCAAAACCTAATCAGCAACAACATGTGTTAACATCTAACTAAATCTGAAGTTAGATGAAAATTCGTGCATTAGTTTTTGAGATAGAGCTATTGCAGGAATCGTGCAAAATGCAGTAATCGTAAAAAAGTAGCGCAGCAGCGCCACCTGTTGAGCGATTTGCACCAACACGTAATCAGCATCAAGTCATATCAAGGACTAACTGAATCTGAAGTTTCATGAAAATCCGTGCATTAGTTCTTAACATAGAGCCATTGCGGAAATCATAAAAAATGAAGCATAGCAGCGCCACCTCTTGAGCGATTTACACAAACACCTAATCAGCATCAAGTCATATCAAAGACTAACTGAATCTGAAGTTTGATGAAAATCCGTGCATTAGTTCTTGAGATAGAGCCATTTCGAAAATCATAAAAAATGCAGCATAGCAGCGCCACCTGTTGAGCGATTTTCCCCCAAAACTAATCAGCATCAATTTATATCAGGGACTAACTGAATATGCATTTTTATTAAATTCCGTGCATTAGCAGACATTTTGTAAAACATGTTTTTCGGGTTCTCTGACCTCTAAAACGTGTAAATCCGTCGAAAACCGGAATTCGAAAATTTTCATGAATCCAATACTTTCTTCTTGTAAAGATAGAAGAAAGTAAAAAGGAAAGTATATTCGTAATCAGCGTAAGAAACTGACCTAGAATGAACAAATTTCAGTTCTGTTGCAGAAACATTATTGTCCAGTGAGTTCGAGCAGATAGCAGGCTAGAGTCCTGCGCTGCGCTGGTTGGGTTGTACTCGACCCGAATCCGAAAATTCTGATAAGAGTCAACCGGTACCCGAAAAAAAAAAATCGCCAATCAGAAGCCTGACCCGACTTGACATACATACACGAAGTAGAATTATTGGAAAACGAACCCCAGCCGAACTCGAAGTGAAAGAAATTTAATTCATATCTATTATATATATATAATACAAACGGAAATTTCGTTCCGAACGCCGAGATTTCGAGTTCTACCGCATGGATTTTGACGGAACTTATACCGTTAGATAGGTATCGTTTCAGGGAAGGTTTTAAGCTATAACACATCATTCTACCTAGATTAGTTATAGAATTATTACGGAAAATTCTTTTATATTGAACTTTGTAACTTCATATTTCCTTAAATATCTGGGCTCCTATTGGTCGTAGAGCTTAGATCTCGCGCCAAAAGTAGCTCCGAAGCACCCAAGCAAACTTTTCCCCGCGATTATTTTGCCGTCTTCCGATTTCCTCTAACTCTATTAGGGGCCCGCGTAGGGCCCCTTTAACATATTTTTCGTAGTAATTTCAGCAATTATCTTACATTATTCGTTAAGACCGCCACCCTCCCGATTCATGTATCTACGGAAAGGTTGCACGAAGGAGTTTCGTTCGGATACGCTTTCGTTAAGAATAGAGTGCGCTCCCTGGTGGTGGAATGTGGAACTAACATAACGCGATATTGTTAAAATTGGGAAATCTAACAATGCGATCTGTTTTAAACTTTGAGATAGTTCATAACACATAATCTATTATCTATTCTATTATATATATATATAAAATCTATTATCTATTCTATTATCTATTATATATATAAAATCCAAACGGAAATTTCGTTCCGAACGCCTAGATTTCGAGTTCTACTGCATGGATTTTTACGGAACTTATACCGTTAGATAGGTATTGTTTCAGGGAAGGTTTTAAGCTATAACACATTATTCTACCTATATTAGTTTTAGAATTATGACGGAAAATTCTGTTATTTTGGGCGATAAGGTTACCATTTTATTTCTTGGCGAAATTCATCGTTGATAAAAAAAAATTGAAACGGCTATTAAACCTCGAAAAATAAAAGAAAAACTGTTACTAATTTTATTTAAATGAAAAAAAAAAGAAAAAAAGAAAAAGAAAATCCGTTTCAATGAGTGATAATATTAAAAAACGGAAACATTTAATCAAAACCTGAAAGAAATACAATGGAATCGAATGCTTAAATTTCAGTGTGAATCTCTGCCACACATACATATTGTAAAATAATTTCATACTTTTTAAAATGTTTTTCGCCGTAATTCCGAAAGCATGTGATATTTATAAACTCGAACTCAGATCAACGAATATTACCCATTTTATATAAGCAAATATTATCTATTGTTTATTTCATTTTTTCTCAAGTCATATCGCCAATTTCATTTATAGGAAAATTCACAGATTCGAAATCTAGGAAATAAAGATAATTTTTAAGGAAATTTATGTTTTAATACGTTATTACTATCGAAAAATTCAACATTTTGAAAAAAAAAATACAAGTCTTTTGTAATTCGTCATTTCTTCTTCGTCTTTCTTCGTACTTTCTCCTCTGTTATGTAATATTTCAAATGATATTGGACTAATTTTCGATCATCGATTCACCGCAAAATGGAATATCTAATATAGTATATAAAATAAAGTCTGGATTAGGTGACTAATTAACGCACAGCGCAAACTACTGAACCTAAAATCTTGAAAATCGTGGTAAAAATACTTCTTATGACATAGACTTCTGCTAAGAAAGGACTTTCTAAAGTGTCACCCCTAATGGTTTTTGCACGTGGAGGGGAAAAAAATCGAATATAAAAATTATGCGTCAAATGATAGCATATTTTAATGTAGTTTTGTATGCTGAATCGAATGCTACCAAATAAATTTTTATAAGCCAATAGTTCATGGCACATTTCATATTTTTCTAATTTGGCGGTGTCTTTGGCATCTAAACCTCAAAATATCTATCATTACATCCGTTACTCTAGCAACGGAAAAAATTCAAATCAACCCTTTTGGCTAAAAAATAAAAACGGCTCTATGAGTTTGAAATAAAAATGCAAGCATCTTAATTTTTTTTTTAAAAAATAGTGATTTTATGTAAAATAAAAGGAAAAAAATTACTGAGAATTTAGCGTTATAAAACAAAAATGGAAAATGCACTACTTAGATATTCCGTCGACCAAAAATTTATCGTCAAACTATAAGATTAAATGCCAATAATGGTTGATCGTAAATATCAAATTCGCTTGAATTTAAACAAGCTACACGTGTTTACGTCATCAAGTGATTTTAATTTCGACGTTTTATTTGTATTTTTATTAATGTTATACTAATTTATTTGTTATTTCGTTATTTAAAATAAAGATTATGTCAATTTATATAATTTGGCGAATGGTTTGGCGATTTATATAATTTGGCGATTTATATAATTTGGCGAAATTGGTCGACGGGATAACAAGTAGTACCAATGAAAATATTTAAGTATGAAAGCAATGTTTGTAACGACTTAAAAATTATTTTCATATATATAAACTCGGTTTATGGCGTCAGATGCCGTCATCCGAAGAATCTACAAAAGTCTTTTTCCATTTTTTCCGGTCATAGGTTCCTCAATGAAAGAAATTGGAATTGGAATAATATTGTGCGATTTATAAATTGCTCCTCGATAAGAAGAAAAAATGGTTACATTTATAACAACCGTGCGCACATTTCGCTGATAGCATTTTTAAAATTCCCAGTAGCAGTAGTTACATTTTGCGTATGTAAATTAAAAATATTTTTTTGTTTTTAATTATGGCATTATTTCCTGTTATTGTTTATCTTTTCAGTTTTTTAAATGAAATTAGTATAAGGCATGCATTTTAAATGAAATGAGTGAAAGGTTTGTGTTTTAAATGAAAATAATAAAATAAGAATATGCTATGAAAACAATCTTTATTGATTTATTATCTGCGCCCGGCTGACATAAAAATATCACAAAAGCCACATATTCACTTTTCTTCGAGTAGTTGCTCATGAGAATTTAAGTTAACCTTCCGTATTCGGATACTTAACATATTGGTGTATTAGCTTTAATGTTGAAAGCATCGTTTATGTTTGAAGCGAAAACTTTACTATTACACAAAATCGCATCATCATCATCTACTATATATTTACAACGGAAATTTGTATTTCATTCCGATTGTTTATAATACTATCGTAGGATATACCACAATTAGTTAGGTAATAATTTTGGAAAGGTTTTAGTGTATACATATTGTTCAAGGGTACTTAGTTATAGAGCAACAGTAAAAGTTCAAAATTTAAGTGAACCTGATTATGAAAGTTTAGCCTTTTTAAAAAAATCTACAGACCATATTTTGTTACAAGTGGCCCTGTTGCATGACTTTTAGGAATGGTGTTAGTATATACGATTTCATTATATGTTGATTAGTTACAGAGGTATTAATTCCTGTTTTCATAACGGTCTCATTACCCGACCATAAGTGCGCTGTTTATAATCAACTAAAACAATTACTTCTTAATTGCTAAATTTTGTCCAACGCTTAAGATAACATTATATCGCAATGGCGTTCGCATCGTTTTCAGTGATGAGCAAGGTCAAGCTGAAGATCCATATTGTTTAAAATACAAGTTCAAATTCACCATTTAGTTTAATCCAAAGTCCATTTGGAAATATTGACCAGCGCAGCGGGCATAGCCTGCTAGTTTTAATATAAATATGAAAAGGCAATTTGCAGTTATATATCTAATATCAATTTTATTTATTTTTTTATAAAAATGAGCTCATATACGCTCATAGTAAAATATAGTTGTTTTTTTCTTTCCTTTGAAAAATATTCGAGACCTTTTTTTAAAAAAATCAGACCAACAAGAACCCGAAAGAGTCATAACTCGACCGAAACATTTAAAGTCACCCCGACCCGAATCCGCTCATTAACGGAAGAAAGTCATTCTGACGCCAACCGAATTGCGCGTCGGGTCGGGTTCGTATAAAATCCGGTTACCTAACCAGATACAGGACTCAGTTAGTTCGGAATATAGGGCTCAACTGCATTTCGTAAATACTTGAAAATTTGTTCTTTAAACGGCTGGATATTTTGACATTCTACCTTTTATTTTTATTATTATTTTTATTTAATCCCTTCGGGACGAGCGTCTTTTGCAGAATTTTTAATCTTTTGTCACCGGTTTTTCAAAACAGAAATTTTTGCTTAATTGAATCGGGAATATGCTCGGATTAAATAAGGCAAAATTTACTATCAAAATTTACAGGTGAGAATAATTATGGATTCCGAGCACCTTACGCAACACGTATACCGGTCGATCGTCCCCAAGGTATTAAGGATAAAAAATAATAACATTTTGTCACCGAAGAATCAAAGCAACAAATAATAAAATAATAAAGGCAACAAAAAATCTGCCGTAACATGACTGTACTTTGCGCGGAGTATCGGAAAATCTAATAAGGCACAGATTTATACAAACAAGATAAAATTCGCAGACCTCTAAGACCCTCCTTATTCTAGTCAAGGAAGAAAGGCATATCTCATATGTATGTTTCTATCGGATACAAAACACAGGAATGATTTTATATACAAGGCATAAATGAATATGGGAAGAGATAGGTTAACAGTAAATAAATTTTAGAAACGGGAGATGCTCCAATAAATTGTATTATTTCACATCCTTTTTGCATTTTATAAACTTTGAATTTAAGTACATAAAAAGAATATAAGCAGTGTTTCGTTTACAAAAATGATACTGACATGATTTGTTTTCTATAAAGGAAATACATACGAAAATTGGTAGCTGTTTCAAACCAATCTAGTTTTTTTTTCATTGTTATATAAGGGCGCATTTTCTTAATTATTATTTATTTATCATTTATTAGGGTGTTCTGTCCTCTATGAGCTACGCTTCCCCCTCCCCGTCCAGACTCCTCTGTCTCTAAAAACAAGTTTATTTGCTCTGATTTAAAAAGATTATCCGATTTCCGAAAATTAAATCATATTACCATTATCAGTGACAGTCTTCTGTAATCGGGTTGCCTTTTACTGGGGGATTTTTCTGAGCACAAGGCCCCATCTACCACTGTCCTGACAGCTGATGGTTTATTTCGTGATTAATTAAGAAAGATCAACTACACATTTGAAAATCAGCTAGCGTTCATAGTTTACTTACAGGGGCACATAAAATAATTCGGTTTCAGTACTGTCTATGAACAGAAATTGCTGTAAATGCGTTTTCAGTTATGGTACGCGTTTTTAAATATAACTATATTTTCCCACATCGAGCGTTGCGTATAAATTACATAGATCATACACAGGGTTGCACAAAAGATATCAAGTACATTAGCCCTTATTGAG
Source organism: Maratus speciosus (assembly GCA_963932465.1). Classification (NCBI taxonomy): domain Eukaryota; kingdom Metazoa; phylum Arthropoda; class Arachnida; order Araneae; family Salticidae; genus Maratus; species Maratus speciosus. The sequence goes on along the minus strand of OZ010792.1, from coordinate 19,816,567 downwards.
AGAAATTTTTGAAAGGGAATTTTAATCTGTGCCATACATTTTCCAATCCTAAAATCTACATTAATTTTAAAAATAAAAGTCCAACTTCACTTATGCCCTTTTAGTTTAGACAACAACGGATGTGAATATAGTTTTTGAAATATCTACTATAGCAATAATCAAGTTATAAGCATCACGCGCACGAATTCGTATCTACTAAAATTCCAAGCTTATAAAATTGCATAAGAATATAAAAGAATAACTTTGTTCGGACCTTGTGCGCATGCCGAACGAGCTCCGTAGCTTTGCGGTCATGTGACCAAGTTCAGTTGTTCTTTAGCTGCCATTGCGGCACGTTGTGTTTTGAGCGGGTCTTGTCACCAAGTATAGAGAAATTGTTCTTGAGCTGCCATTGCGGCACGTTATGTAATAGCGGGTCTTATCCCCAATTATTCTGTTGCTTATAGAGGGAGTATTCCCCAAAATATGTTTTACGAACGTCACTTGATCTAACAGCGGCTTATTACCCCAAAGTCACCTCATCATTCTATATGTTCTTCAGTGTTCGTGATTGTTGGTAACATTTGTGTGCTGTGTGATATAAAAATGTGAAAAAGAAAACTATTTGTCTTCAATCTTAAAGTTACACACAGTATTCACATACAAATTTTGTGGACCGTCGATATCGCAGCGAAATAGCTGCTATGGATAAATTAAATAGAACAAAAGGGGCTCTAAAAGGTACTATAACGAAATTAGAAAATTTCGTAAAAGATAATACAGACGAAATTAATTACTCGAGTACCGAGCTCGAAATAAAGATTCGAAAATTACCCGAGCTTCAGGTAAAGGTATTGGAAATACGGGATAAATATTATGATATCCCTGATATTAAGGACTTACCAGAAATCGAAAACGAGTTAGATGAACTCGAAGATCGTCTTGAGAAACGAGGTAAGTCTCAACATATTGCTTAAAAATCTTAAAGTTTCTGAAATAAATGTGCATGCTGATAGTATTGAATCTATAAGTTTGAATAATATTAAAGTTAAGTTACCTGAAATCCCACTACCAACATTCAATGGTAAATATGAAGAGTGGTCAATCTTTAAAGTACAATTTACAAATTTAATTATCAAAAATGTCCAGTTAAATGACGCTCAGAAGCTGTTTTATTTGCGAGCATCGCTAAAAAATGAAGCAAAACAATTAGAGAGTCCAGACGATTCTTTTGAGTCATTGTTTACAGCACTTACTGAAAGATTCGAAAATCAACGTTTGCTCATTGACACTCATTTATCAGCCATAATTAATTATGAAAAAATACATTACGAGTCTTCTAAAGAATTGAGATCCTTTATTGATTGTGTAAATAAAAATTTGAGGGCTTTAAAAGCATTACAATATGAACAAAACAATCTGTCTGATGCTATCCTTATCAATATTATATTGCAAAAGGTAGATAAGGAATCTCGAAAATTATTTGAATATTCGATTAAAAAATCAGAATACCCACAATTTAATGAATTAATGTCATTTTTGGAAAACCGAAGTTCTACGTTAGAAAGCGTAAATAGATACTCTGCTTCAAAACCCTTAAATAAAAACATTCCCCTTTCGAACAAACAAAAAAATTTCATGCTATATTCGAATGATAAATCAAACGGAAAAACTTGTATTCTGTGCAAATTGGCTTTTCATAATTTGAACAAATGTTCTCAGTTTCTAAAAATGAATGTTTCCGAACGATACGATTTTGTGAAGAAAAATAAGCTGTGTACCATTTGCTTGAATAACTCTCATTTTGTAAATTCTTGCATTTCAAAATATAACTGTAATACCTGTGGATTGCGACACAGCTCATCACTTCATCGAGATATTAAAGAAAACAAATCCAAAAATGAATTGGCTTCCCCCCAAATTTCCTCCCCTCTTGACGGTGCGGTAAATAGAGAAACGAGAAACATTTCGGTAAATAATGAATCTTTAAAGTCCTTGAATAATATAAGTAAAGAAAGAAAATCAATTTTTCTGAGTACATGCTTCGTTTATATAGAAGATAATTTCGGAAATAAACGAAAGTTTAGAGTAATTTTGGATAATGCTAGCAATGTCAATATTTTAACTAAGGATTGCGCTGACATGCTGAAATTTAAAAAAAGGATAATTAATGTACCCGTTACAGGATTAAACGGTTATACTTATAATGCAAAAAATAAAATTTCGAGTGCAATTACAAACGAAGATAGCTCTTTCAGGGAGAATATAGATTTCTTAATTGTTCCCAAAATCACAGATGTAATTCCATCAAAGCAATTAGATGTATCGGACATTATTTTACCGAATATTGTGGAATTGGCAGACCCCACATTTTTCAAACCGGGGAAAAATTCACGCATTGGTTGGGGCTGAATTATTTCATAGAATTTTAATGCATAATTCAGTTAAGATAAATGATAAACTTTTTCTGCAAAACACTGTTTTTGGATGGATCCCAACTGGGGCGCTAGAGGCGAACACGCAAACAAACAATATTGCTATGTCCAATTTCGTTAGAGATTTCGATGAAATAAATGATAATTTAAAACAATTTTGGGAGCTTGAGTCTATAGGCATTAAACATGATGATCCAAAATTGTCAGAAACGGATCAAGCACAACAAATATTCGATAAAACTGTCAAATTTGTAGGCGATCGATATGAAGTTCAGTTACCGTGGAAGAAAGACTGGAAGGAATTAAATGATAATTTTAATGTTGCGAAACAGCGTTTGGAAGATCTAAAAAGAAAATTTTATCGAAACCCAGAACTTTTTCGACAATATTCTGAAATAATCACGGAATATTTAAAGCAAGGAATTATAGAGCAGGTGCAAGAAAATGAACCTGTTTTAGACAGGGCAGTGTATTATTTGCCCCATCATGCGGTCTGTAAAGAAGATAAACTTACTACAAAGGTCCGAATCGTCTTCGATGCCAGCTCTCATGATAACAATGATTTGTCCCTTAATGATTGTTTATGGCCCGGCACCAACTTAAATCCACTTCTATTTGATATTTTAATCCACTTCAGATTATACGAAATTGCCTTTTCTTCTGATATCGAGAAGGCGTTCCTTCAAATCTCACTCGCTGAAAAAGATCGGGATTCTGTCCGTTTTCTGTGGTATGATGATGATTTAAAATCTTTCAAGGTCTTCAGATTTAAACGTGCTATTTTTGGAGTCAATGCCTCTCCATTCCTCCTATCTGCTACAATAAAGGAGCACATCCAGCGGTTTACGAACCTACACCCAAGAACTGTTCACCTACTCGATAAATATATTTATGTGGATGATTTTATATCTGGCGACGATACGCTGCAAGACGCTCTTGATGTTTTCCTGAATGCTAACAAAATAATGTCTGAAGCAGGAATAATTCTTCGAAAATGGATAACCAATGATGAAGCGTTACTGAAGTGCTGGCAAAAGGAAGGTTTAAATATTCAAGCAGAACATGCTGTAATATGCCTAGGAAGTAATCTAAGCAAGGTATTAGGAATGTCCTGGAAAACAGAAGAAGATTGTCTGACATTCGAAGTCAAAAGTTTAATAGAATTCTTGTCATCGCAAAGAAGCTCAAAACGTCTACTATTGCAAGCAGTTGGTAAAATCTTCTATCCGTTAGGCATGCTCACGCCATTCACCATTAGAATCAAATGCCTGTTCTATGGCTATGGCTATGAAACTATGGCTTCTAACTATGGCTAAAGAAGAGAGCATGGGATGAACAGTTGCCAACTAATGTGCACGAAAAGTGGTTGAAGTGGTTCGAAGAACTTCCAAATTTAGCAGAATTAAAAATTCCGAGGAAAATTCTTGGTTGCTTGAATCAAGTAATAGCTGTAGAAATACACGCCTTTTCTGATGCTAGTAAAATAGCGTATGGCTCTGCAATTTATCTGAGAATAAAAAGAGAGAGTGGAGTGGAAGTCAATCTCGTGACCTCGAAGAGTCGTGTTGCCCCGATAAAGGAGATAACTCTGCCGAGGCTGGAACTTCTCGGAGCCTTACTAAGTGCAAGACTGACCAATAAAGTAAAACCCATCCTAGATCAAAAAATCACATCGACAGTGTATTATTGGACGGATTCCAAAATAACCTTATTCTGGATCAAAGGATCATCAAAACGATGGAAACAGTTTGTGGCAAACCGTGTCATAGAGATTAATGCACTTTCAAATTCGAACTCTTGGTATCACTGCTCCAGCAAGGACAACCCTGCCGATCTCTTGACCAGAGGTGCGAGTGTTAATTCCCTTGTAGAGAATCCAATGTGGTTTAGCGGACCGAAATTCCTATCAGCTGATGACTTAGTGACTGAGCAAGAAACTATTTCTGTGCCAGAAACAGATTACTTTCCCGAGACTAAATCAAAATATAAAAATAATTGTAATGATTTCAATTTTAATATTTCTCTTTATCTTTTCAGGAATCCTGAAGAAGTAAATTTTTTTCTCAACATAAGTGGTAAATACTATAGTATTCTTCGCATACTGGCATATGTTTATAGGTTTTGTCACAATTGCAAATGTAAGTTAGCAGACCGGCGCAGAGGCAGCCTCACAACACCAGAAATAAAAAATTCAGAAGTTTCGCTAATTAGATTAGTACAAAATGCAGAATTGCAGGAAGAGATTAAGGGTTTAAAACGGGAATCAGGGGTTCCCCCTTCCAGTAAAATTAAATGTTTATCCCCCTTTTTGGATCAAGATAATATCTTAAGAGTTGGTGGTGGGTTGGAAAATTCAGATTTAAACTTTGATAAGAAGCATCAAATCATTTTGCCGAAAGGCCATAAGCTCACAAAACTCATATTTGAGCATTTTCACAGGAAGTATTGTCATATTGGTCCCAAACTTTAATCTATTACGTACGTATGCGGTTTTGGCCCGTAAGTGGCAAAAATTTCGCGCGAAAAGTAGTGCATGATTGCGTTGTCTGTTTTAGGAACAACCCAGTTACTGCTAAACAAATCATGGGTGACCTCCCATCGGAAAGAGTAACTCCAAATTTTACGTTTAACCATACAGGAGCCGATTTTTGCGGCCCTTTTGAGATTAAATATAAAAATCAAAGAAAAGGGATTTTTTATAAGGTTTATGTCGCGATTTTCGTTTGCTTAGTAACAAAGGCTATTCATTTAGAAATAGTAACTGATCTAACATCTGATGCGTTTATCGCCGCACTTAAACGCTTTGTTTCAAGGCGAGGAAAATGCGCTTCTATTATGACAGACAATGCTACGAATTTTAGGGGTGCAAAATCAGAATTGCAGAAACTTCATGAGTTAGTTCGTAGACCGGAGGAAAAATTAGCTAATTACCTTATTTCAGAAGGTATTGAATGGAAGTTTATTCCTCCTAGATCGCCCAACTTCGGTGGTTTATGGGAGGCTGGTGTAAAATCTTTCAAGTATTATCTTAAACGGACATTAAAAGGTGCTAGATTGACTATGGAAGAATTTCAAAGAGTCACCACCCAAATCGAAGGGGTACTAAATTTGTGTCCCTTAACTCCGTTATCGACCGATACAAATGATTTTAATGCATTGACACCAGGCCATTTCCTAATTGGTCGGCCTATCGATGCCATTCCAGAACCTCAGTTGATTGATATCACAGAATCGAGATTATCTAGGTGGCAGAGAATCACTAAATTCGTCCAATTAATTTGGAGAAATTGGCAATTAAATTACTTGAGTCATCTCCAAAATCGTTCAAAATGGCAGGTAAAAGGGGAAAACATCAAACCAGGGGCGATGGTAGTCATAAAGGAGGACAATTTACCTCCCTGTAATAATTATTATTACCCAAACTTTGACCTGTCCTACTTTATATCACATTTTCATTATTTTTATTTTCATTCATTTTTAGTAGAAACAGGATAGTATGCATGCATTTGCAAAGTATGTCAAGCATGACAAAGTAAAGTGTGCAAGCTCATTGAACATGTTCCTTGGAGAAGTTATCCCGTGCAGTTCCATGTTCTTAGCTTCAAAATCACTCAAGTTACGTTAGCTTTTATACATTTTTCCTTTAAAGTTCCCTCCGGTGTATTAAATACATATTCAATAAAATATTTGGCTTATTATACAGATTTTACAGTTTTTAAATCATAATACAACAGAGAGGATCGTAAAAATATTTTTTTTAAGCATGAAACTATGTAGAACTTGCCAACGCAAGTCTGCTTTGTATATATATTTTAAGATCCCCGAGAGTGATGAGCATAGATGCCAACATTTCTTAATTATTCCGGAATCTGATCCAAGATATACACCATTAAAACCGGAAAATTTTTATAAAAAAATTTACTTTTTTCCCATAAGATAATCATTAGACAGAGTTGCCAGATTTGGGATTTTGTCCCCATTTTGGGGATTTTGAATCTCTAGGGGAATTTTTTGGGGACAAGTAGTTCGTGGGGAAATTTTAGGGGACTACAAAAAATTTTGGGGGAAAACTTGGGAATTTTTTTTAACTATTTTTCGTAAAGATTTCTTTTAGCCCAGTAGAAAAACTGGATCTGTCTCGAATTCAATTTTGATTTGAAAACCGAAAATACAATCCAGAAATCGGACGTGTCAATCATTATTCTCTTGGATGTGGTCGTGTTTGTTGTTTACAACATTAGAATTTACGCGCATTGCGGATGCATCAGACTCTAAAGTCTTAATCAGCTTAAACCTGCACGTGACTAAATCTGCAGGACTTATACGAAAAATTCTATCACCGTACTTAAAAAAAAATTAATTTAAATTTGTGGAAAGCAGATATTTTTCTCGTATAATATACAAAAGCACATCGATTGATACAGCAAAAATACTTTGCATTATGATTATGTACTTCAGTATAGGGATGACAAAAAAATTAAAACATCGTACCATCTCTGATTCATTCAAATCCCAACTGATAAGAGATTGTCTAAAGCTATGGAGCTAATGTAACAATAGTCCAACATTGTTAGACAATACTTTTAAAAATAAACGTAAAATAACTTGTCACTGTAAAATATCTCTCTCATTCTCTTAATGTAGCTACAGAATGTGCATTCAGTCAACACCTACACAAGAATATCAAGTAGGCGTTGATTCAGCCTAGTTTAAAAATTCGTTTTTTCTTAATGGGGATTTCTTTCAAAATAAGGCTTGATTTGGGGTAAATTTTTGAGCTTAAATTACTTAAATATTTTTTATAGTGGTAAATTGAAAATTGAAAATTTCCTTTTTGAATAAAAACTGAGTTGGGGACTTTTGGTGAAAAAAACACTGATTTGGGGGAAATTTTCAGAAATTTTGGGAAAATTGAATTTTGACTATCTGGGAGCATTCTCATTAGATTTAATTTTAAAATTTTCGATTAAATAAAATCTCCGTTTGGGCACATGTTTGTCTTGGAGAAAACTCCAGAATAATTAAGAGATGGTGGCATTTATAGTGATGAGTTATCGGAATTCTACTATCTTTACTTAAATGCTGTCAGGCCATTTTTTCCGCATAAGTATAAAGAGGGAAACCATTGAATTAAGAAGTTTTAACTTTGAAAGAAAAAACAGAGAATAGTTGACCAATTATCTATACCCTGTCAACTTTTTTTATATATATATAATGTCTTTTGGCAAAATACTAAATTGTTTTATGAAAAAACATAATTTAATCAAGAAAAAATGCAATTCTTTTGGTAAAAATAAAAAGTAAATAATTCTTTTTAAAAAATTTAAATCTACACTACAATTTTGAGTTTTTTGAAATACGTTTCGGTATACTTTTCTTACAAGTGTGCTCTTTAGCGGTAAGAATAAGATTTCCACAAAAATAATTAGTTTAACGGATCTCAGGACTTTTAAAGCTTTAAAATTTTCGAAATTTTGAATTTTTTAAATGTTAAATTCTTATCCTTTCTGAACATTTTGAAATAATTGTTTCCTTGATATTCCCATTAGAACTGAAGTTATGACTTTTAGAATTATACCCACTCAATAGCTGAAAACGTTGAAGTCATTTTTCTCGAAATGACGTTTTTGGCTATAACGCGCACGATATGTTAAAAACTTCTGAATATTCTTTCATGCAATTTTCGAGATATATGTTTCATATTATTCTGTATACACTGAACCTAAAACTTCCTTTTTATTGTTCAAAAAAATATTTTTTTAGGTAATTTTACTATTGAAATTTTCAAAATTTTGCATTAGCTAACTACAACTTTGTATTAAAAATATAAAAAATGCTTTAAATAGAAATTTATTTTGGTTCAGTGTTATTATTACAATCTGAAGCATAAGTAAGCACCAAAATTTTCATTCTAGTTGCAAAATTTATTTTGTAATCCTGCGCGTAATCTGTTATGCCAATTTTTTGCTCGACAAATCTCTGGCAGTTTGGCTCCTTCTGTAAATGCTAATTCTGCATCTTGCAATTTTTTAAATACATGAAATGAAAGAATATACTTGTATCTTTCAATTCCAATAAAAAAAAAACATTTTTAAAAATCAAATGCATTTTAAGATTAGAGCCATTATTTTGAAAATCAGACAAAGTGCGACAGTTATATTTTTTCTTTTGCTTGATTTTTTTTTTTTTTTTTTTTTTTTTTTTGTGTTGAAGTAGATCATATTTAATGAATAATGTGAAATTTTGAAGCTCTGAAAAAATGTCCTGTATCCTGTAGAAAATGTCAAAGTTCAAGACCATGAATCCCATTTTTCATGAAAATTGACATGCCAGTATGTTTGGATTGCTATATCTCTGGCAACAACATCCCAAAATTCTTTTGTCGTAAACTGTTAGTATAACACTACATGCTTAGCAAAATTTACTTGGTTCCATGGGGCATTGTTTTCATTGTTATGTTGGCACAAAATGCAACCAAAATGACATTTTTGTCCGTTTTCTGCACTTATTATTTTATTTAAGCAATAGTACCCCAAAATGTTTCTTATAGAATATGAAAGTTTACTATTAGGACAAGCTAAGTAATATAGAACTTTACCGGGATATCGATGCTGTTAGCAGATATAATCTGTTAAAAATTCAAAAGTTTCAAAATCTGCAACTTATGAATTAGTCCTATCTCAAAACAGCATCACAGTTGAATCAATCAAAATATACCCGGTAGTAGTTGAACATAAGTACAAAAACATGGAAACGAACAATAAGTGGGAAGAAAAAAAATGACAAAAGTTACAAAAAGGCAGTGCACTAATCAGGCTTTTCCCCTACAAGGAGAAAGAGAAAAGGGATGTTCCATTTCCTCATAGGGGAAAACATAGGAAAGGGAAAGAGAAACTTAATAAATCATTTTCTGATAGGGAAAAAGCCTGATATTGACACTGCTTTTTTGTAAGTTTTGTCATTTTATTTTCTGAAAATAGCATGAGACCCCACTTATTTTTCGCTTCCATGTTTTTTTTACATATGTCCAACTATGATATATTTTGTTTTATTCAACTATGATGCTGTTTTGAGATAGGACTACTTGAAAAGTTGCAGATTTTGAAACTTTTGAATTTTTAACAGATTATATCTGCTAACAGCATCAATATCCCAGTAAAATTCTATGTTATTTAGCTTGTCCTAATAGTAAACTTTCATATTCTATAAGAAAAATGTTGGGGTACTATTGCTTAATTAAGATAATAAGTGCAGAAAACGGACAAAAACGTCATTTTGATTGCATTTTGTGGCAACATAACAATGAAAATTAACAATGCCTTCTGGAACCAAGTAAATTTTACTAAGCATGTAGTGTTATGCCAACAGTTTATGACAAAAGAGTTTTGGGATGTTGTTGTTTTCCAGAGATATAGCAATTGAAATATACTGGCATTTCAAGTTGAAAAAAGGTATTCATGATCTTAAACTTCGACATTTTCTACAGGAAACAGGAAATTTTTTCAGGGCTTCAAAATTGCCCAATATTCATTAAATATGATCTACTTCAACATAAAAAAAATCAAGCCAATTAAAAAAAAACTATCAAAATATAACTTTTTTGTCTGAATTTCAAAATAATGCCTCTTAAATGTTGAAAATGGTCTTTTTTTTCATTTTTTCCAACTTTAAGAGTCCTGAGACCCTTTAAGAAAAAAAAAATATATCACGCCATACTACAGCATACATGTAAAACTACAGCAAAAAATTCCTAGTTACTTAACATCTTTATTTTTTAGAAATAAACTATTTATGTTAATAAAATCTTTAATTTATCTTTAATTTTAAGCAATGCAACTTAACGATCGGCCATAAAGAACAATGAATTGAATCAATTGAAAAGTATACGTTAAAGTTATGGCATCCTTATCACAGCGATAGATCGAAAAAAAGGAACAGAGGAAAATTAATTTAAAGGTTTCAACTTTGAATAATTTAAAAAGAAATGAGTGTGGTGAAAAGCTTTCATTGCATATTTTTATTTATCGGATCTTCACAGCAGTTTGTGATAATGACTACGGATGTTTAAATACATTTTAAGCAATAATTGGGAAAATTGAGATTTTCGTCAATTTTCACAAAATGAAGGGAACCGAGTACCCTTAAGAAAAATGTTTTATACAGGCCTCACGGAAAACACTCCATGTAAAAGTAAATAAATAAATAAATATTGTGCTAAAAAAAAGTGTCATGTGCAGTACATATTTATGATACTGTGGAACTCTGCATTCATTTCTTCATAAGGCCATAACAAAAAACATACAGTTGCATGTGCACATTATTATCTGATTAATATTTTTCATAGAAATTACAAATCGTACACGTTATTAATAAAAAGTTAAATAAAACTGAAATGAAAAAGCATTAACTGAAACTATTTAAAAAATAAGTTATTATATGCATGTAAATTAATTTTACTTAAAATTAAATATTATAATAAGTAATATTAATACTTGATTTAAATTTCCCTTTCTTTCATGTGAGTACAAATAAAGGTACCCCTACACTACAAAACTTTGTTTCCAGAACCCAAGTACAAACCAAGTGCAAAATCCTCTGGCATACCTTATTCTTTTATTACAATTTTTCTTCTCTTTTTTTAAAGAAGATATGCTTTTTCATACAAAATCAAATTCATTTTAAAGTTAATTAAGTTTATTTTATTTAAAAGCCAATCTAATATAAATTAAAATCTACAAAACCTTTAGTCTGAAGCTGAACGAATCTGCTTTTAGTTAAACACACTCGCACCAAGAATATAATAAAAAGTATTTATTGAAATAATGAAAGCGAAATTTGTTTGTTGTTGAGGTTAAGATTTCTATTTTTACTCTTGCTGCCTAACAGTTTACAAAAACAGTTAGAAGAGTCATGCTAAAAAAATCACATAACTAATCAGTGTTGCCAGATTGGGATTTTGTCCCCATTTTGGGGAATTTTCAACCTCTAGGGGAATTTTTTGGGGAAAAGTAGTTCGCGGGGAAATTTTTGGAGACTACAAAAATTTTGGGGATTTTTTTTTTACTATTTTCCGTAAAGTTTTCCTTTAGTCCTGTAGAAAAACTGGGTCTGTCTCGAACTCAATTTTGATTTGAAAAACGAAAACACAATCCAGAAATCGGATATATCAATAATTATTCTTTTGGATGTGGTCGTGTTCGTTGTTTACAACATTACAGTTTACACATATGTGTAAACTGTAATGTTGTAATATATATTACAGATGCATGAGACTCTAAAGTATTAAGCAGCTTAAACCAGCGCGTGACTAAATCTGCAGGACTTTAACGAAAAATTCCTTCGCTGTACCTTAAAAAAAATTTAATTTAAATATGTGGAAAGCAGATATTTTTCTCTTTTATGATATACAAAAGCACATCGATACAGCGAAAATACTTTGCATTATGATTATGTACTTCAGTATAGGGATGATAAAAAAATTAAAACACCATACCATCTCGGATTCATTCAAATCCCTACTGATAAGAGATTATCTAAAGCTATCGAGCTAATGTAGCAATAGTCCAACATTGTTAGACAATACTTTTAAAAAAAGTCCTTCCGGCCAGTGCCGGGAGGGAGAGGTAGCTTTCATATTCCTTATTTTTAAAAAGCTAGCTTATGTTATTCAAACACACGAAGCTCAATTTGGTGGAAATCGATTATAGAAGATTCAATACTAATTTTTATCAATACTCAATCCTTATGAATGAGAATTTCGCGAAATTAGTCAGCCTTATCCAAGCTGCTTTTATTTAAAGTAACTTATATTTGGTTGCCAAATTCGGCAATATCTTGAAGTGCCTGCCATTTTAAGACAACATGGTGGATGAGGGTTACCCGTGAACTTGGTCGAGACCTTAGTAATTCCTGTACCCATGCTCACTCACATCGGAATCGGTTGATATATACGAGTGCTCTCGCAAGCAAAAAATCAGATTTTTCAAAATGTTACCCACATAAAGAAATTCAAACCGCTATATCTGAGCCATTTTTAAAGATAAAGACAAAACAAAAAATGCTCCGGAAACCTTATATCAAGGTCAAATACTTAAGAAAGAAATCCTTTTCAATTTCTAATTTTTTTGCACCTCACTTTAAATAAATTTTTTTTTATTTAATGTCCGCCATTTTGAAACAAGATGGCGGATGAAGCTGGCCAGCGAACTTGGTCGAGACATTGCTATATGCTTTCCACATGACATCTTACATCCAAATAGGTTAATAAATACGCGTGTTTTTATTAACCTATATATTAGTGTGTAATAAATAAGCGTGACAAATATCAGATCGTTTCAAAATGTCAGCCATGCTAGAAATTCAAAGTGCTTTAACTCAACCATTTTTTAAGATATAGACGAAACAAAAACTGCTCCGGAATCTTTGTATCAAGGTCAAACACATAAGAAAAAAATATTTTTCCATTTTCAATTTTTTGGTAACACATTTCAAATTTAAATTTTTTTTTAATTTTTTAAATGGCCGCCATTTTGAAACAAGATGGCGGATGAAGCTGGCCAACGAACTCGGTCGAGACATTGATATGTACTATGTACATACGAAGGTACATCCATATCGGTTCATAAATACGCCTGTTATCTCGTGACAAAAATCAGGACGTTTCAAAATGTCAGCCACAATAGAAATTCAAAATGCTATAACTCAGCCATTTTGTTAGATATAGACGAAAAAAAAACTGTTCCGGAATCTTTGTATTAAGGTCAAACACATAAGAAAAAAATCTTTTTCCTTTTCCAATTTTTTGGTACCTTATTTTAAATTTTAATTTTTTTAAATTTTTTTAAATGGCCGCCATTTTGAAACAAGATGGCGGATGAAGCTGGCCAACGAACTCGGTCGAGACATTGGTATCTACTATGTACACACGAAAGTACATCCATATTGGTTCAAAAATACGCCTGTTATTGCGTGACAAATATCAGGACGTTTCAAAATGTCAACTACTGTAGAAATTCAAAATGCTATAACTCAGCCATTTTTTAAGATATAGACGAAACAAAAACTGCTCCGGAATCTTTGTATCAAGGTCAAATACATAAGAAGAAAATATTTTTCCATTTTCAATTTTTTGGTACCATATTTCAAATTTTAAATTTTTTTAAATATTTTAAATGGCCGCCATTTTGAAACAAAATAGCGGATGGAGCTGGCCAACGAACTCGGTCGAGACATTGGTATGTACTATTTACAGACCGAGTTACATCCAAATCGGTTCATAAATACGAGAGTTACAGTGTGACAAAAATCAGATATATATATATATATATATATATATATATATATCAACTTTTAAACGGAGGGTGGTTTCGGGGTCTGGGGATCATAATCGATGAAAAAATACCAAAATTTTTTGAAATCGCTTTCCTCCGAACGGCTGCAATAGGTAGCTTTTTGTAATGAAAGCTACCTAACAAACGTAAAATAACTTGTCATTGCAAAATATATCTCTCATTCTTTTAATGTAGCTACAAAATATGCATTCAGCCCAGTTTAAAAATTTGTTTTTTGTAAATGGGGAATTTTTTCAAAAAAAGGCTTGATTTGGGGAAAATTTTTGAGCTAAATTTACTTAAATATTTTTTATAGAGGTAAATTGAAAATTGAAAAATTATCTTTTTGAGTAAAAACTGAGTTGGGGACTTTTGCGGAAAAAAACACTGATTTGGGGAAAATTTCAGAAATTTTGGGGAAATTCACTTTTGACTATCTGGCAACACTGTAACTAATGTTATACACAATAGGCATTGGCCAGGTTATATAAAATGCATATAATTGCAAGAGGGGTATTGAACGCAACCCCATCCGAAAGAGAAAAATTCATTTGAAATCAACCTGCATCCTAAAACTTCAAAAAAGCTTTTAATCAACCAGAATTTGAAGCAATGTAATTGAAAGAAAATAAACGCACAATGTATTGCAATCCCTTAAAATTAGTTTATAATCACATCTCTGATATAAATGTTATTTGAAATGGAGTAAATTGAATACATTTTTACATACATACTAAATTAGCAAGTGTTAAAACATCAAAAATTAGCAAGTGTTCAATTCGATATTTTATCTCACTGTATCATCCTTGCTGTTTAGATACAATTAGCATGATCCTCAGCCATAGTGACCGAAAATGGCCCACTAATTGATTTTTTTCGAACATGCTACTTAACCAGTGCTCTTCTCGAGACCGAAAACGATAGAATACAAAATTTAGCCAAACTCTTTAAAGTCGTTTTATAGATAAAATTAACTTGACCCACGGTAAACAAGAAAGACCCACTAATCAAAATTTTTTGAACATGTGACCTATCCCAATGGTCTCCACGTGCTGGGAAACGCTGTAATAAAAATGTTTGTCAAAATCGTTTGAGCCCTTATTTAGATACAATTAGCTTGACCTTGACCCATTGTGACCCAAAATGACCCATTAATAGAATTTTCTTGAGCATGCGAGCTAGCCCAATGGCCTTCTCGAATCCGAAAACAATAGAATACAAAACTTAGTCAAAATCGTTGGAACCGTTTTCTAGATAAAATTAGCTTAACCCGAAGTGACCCAAAATTGACCCACTAATAGGAATTTCTCGAACATGTGACCTAGCCCAATAGTCTTCTCGTAATTGAAAACGGTTAGGTACAAATTTTAGTCAAAATCGATAAAGCCGTTTTTTAGATATACTTAACTTGGCCCTGACCCATAATGACCCAAAATGACCCACTGATCGAATTTCCTCGAATATGTGACACAGCCCAATGATCTTCTCGTGCCCAAAAACGGCAGAGTGCAACATCTAGTCAAAATCGTTAGAGCCGTTTTTAAGATAAAATTTACATACACAGACAGACACACACTCACAATATTTGCTCGCATTATAATATAAGATATATTTAGTAAGCTCTCTTAAATCTACAATTCTAAATAGGTAATTTTCAGAAAGTAGCTTACTTCTAAAAAAAAAAAAATTCTTTCTAAAGACTCTCGATTATTAAATTTATATGCCAACTAGGTGGCTCTGACCCCTGCAAGCTACGCTCGCCAACCCCCGTTCAGACACCGCAGAATCTAAAAACACACTAATTTGATCGGCTTGAAAAAGATTAGAGAAGATTGAATTATAATCAAATAACCTGTGGCGATCTCCCTGTAAACGGGTTTCCATTCAATTCCCATTGATTGCGAAAATTTAAGGCCGAATCAGTTGCTGTTAAGACATCCAATAGTTGTTTTCGTGTTTGATTAAAGAAGGTCAGTTAAACATTTGAAAAGAAGCTAAAATAAAATGAATTAACTAAACAGAGTCTTTTCCTCTCGGTATTTTTTAACAGCGTTATAAAACGATTAACATAATACAATACAGATATTTTAAATGTATTCTTTTAAATATGACCTAAGTTTCACTAAAGTTTTCTTTCTATTTTTAGCATTCTCATGAAAATACTTCCGTTTTTAGAAAGGAAATATTATTATTCTCAGCGTCTTGGAATTGGGAACATTAATTAAAAATATCTTCTCGAAATATGAAATTAATGTCCCGCATAGATATATTTAAATTGTTTGGCAGTATTATTATTTGGCCATTTTAAGTGTTACTTAATTACCACAATTTACTGTTTTAAAAGCATATTAATGTATTTATTATTTTAAAGTTTCCATTCTCTTTTAATATTCACGTGTAAATACAATTTTTAATCGTCGGGAAATATTATTCTTTGCACTGATTTTACAATTGAAAACAATATCTATAATAATAACCTAAATCATGTGACTATCATCAATAGTTCCGGGTGGACCACTTCGCTTTTTGTATTCCAGGTGCCATTTTGATACTTTAATTTTAGCCAGGCACATGTGATAAGTCGGCAAATATTATTTCATCGCCATCACTTCATCTATATTATAATAGTCCAAGTCATATAATTCCCATACACCATTATAAACTGACCCTTCACTTTTCATATGAAAAGCATCCAATTTGATTAAAAGATCAAATTTCTTTTTCGAATAAAACTACATAAAAGTTGCCATGATCGCAAAAAATTCATGGTACTTTTATGTTAGCCGGGTACAACAATAGCCGTGTTATCATGTCAAGCAAAATAACGCCATTTTTCCGCAAATTAGGTACCCCGGTGCGTATATAACATCTGTACCTAATATATTTCTTTTCGTTTCGTTTAAAAAAAAAAAGAAAGAAGTGAAAGCCATTAATTTTAAATATTTCAGTTTTAAATGAAAGTTCTGTATTTTAAATAAAATAAATGAAAGGATTATATTTTAAACGAAATGAATGAAATAAAAAATGCGACGGGAAAAATATTTGGCGATTTCTCACCTGCGTCCCGCAAACATAAAAATACCGAGTTCTTGATTTCTCTATCAGAATCTTCCGATTTGGCGAAAGATTGTTCAAGTAAACTGAGTTATGAATAAAAGTAACATGATACGGTTCTTAGCATACATTTAAGGGAAACCAAACTGGTCGCCAAATTAGTTTAAAATAATAACCTTTTCTAAAATGAAAGAAAAATATATATTATGATTAAAATTTGAGTTGCCATCATTAGAGAAAAGTGTTTAAAATTAGAAAAAAAATTAATATCTCGAAAACTAATTCAAATTTTGATCTTGTAATACACGTTTTGAAATCTGCTTATTAATATGGATTCTTGTTGTTAATTTCACCGCATAATATTCCATTTTTTAGGAGAAATCGCCATGAAGCATAATCAGTCGTTTCCTAAAATCGTTTCATAAATTCGTTACATTTCAGTCGTTTCATGATATCCGTTTCATAAATTCATTTCATTAGGATTTTATATATATAGGGTAGAAATATTTCATTTTATAAATATGTTATAAATAATGAAATTATTTTTATTACTAAAACTGTTGTTATGTATGCTGTCTAAGTTGAATAAACTTTCGGAAAATCTTCTAAAAAGGAATGGGTTTCCAATCAATGGATAGGGATACTCATCCACGAAACCAGGCTGTAACCAGCCATGTACCCAGGCAGTACCGAAGTTGGCAGAAGTACAGCAATAGGAAAACATAGTATACTCCAAGTAACTCTGCAGCAAATCATCTTATAAAAATGTGACTGGTAGGAATCAATCAGTAATATTATCTGCTGATTACTGATTTACTTAAATTTTTCTTAGGGTGTCATGTAAATATTAATATTGCAACAAACTTTTAAAATTTCAAAAGCATGCACCAAATTTTGACATCATATTTGGATTATTCGGTAAATATAACATTCGTATAGTAAATGGGAAGCCATTATGTCAAGTAGTTTATGAATAATGCAGGTTTAAATTTTGATACTCCTAATGTTAAATTCATTTTTAATCGCTACAAAACGCATTGCAATGAAGTAGCTTTTTAAGCATAACTCATAAACTACTTGGAGAAATGTGATATAGCTTTCGATTTTGTATATCTGATGCTTCTAGAAATCGAATTCTGTTTCAAAAAATGATGGGTTTCATTACACATTTCTTTCTAATATGAACTTCAAACTATATATTATTTGAATAAGTATAGCATTAATAAAAAGACGGTATTACTAATCAAATTGTATGAGTCACCTTTGAAGACCTGGGTGGCTGAAAATGTTATGTAACAAAAATTAGAATTCGAGAAAATTCAAGTGAAAGATTTTGTTGTCATTTAGTTATTTATTTAATTCCTTCTTAGTAACATATGTTTGAATGTTAATAGGGGATACTAACCGCTCCTAGAAAAGAATATTAACATTTAATTATTAAATATTAGAAATTTTTTTCACCATTTAAATTACTTAATATAAAAATATTAAATATTAAAAGATATTGTCTCATATTTTCAATACTAAGTGGAATTTTAGTACAGGGCTATTACAAATGATGGACCCGATTTAAAGAAATCATATTTTCGAAACTATTACACATATTACTATAAGTTATACATGAATTTAAAGAGAAATATACCAAGTTTTTTCAGTTACAAATGTTCGATGTGTGACCCTTTTGTTACATGGCATACGTCCAATCTGTAATCCAGTTCGTTCTAAACATTTTGTAGCATGACTCTCTCAATGGTTCTGAAAGCTTCACAAGTACGTTCTTTAAGTTCTGACCACTTTGTTTTCGGTATGGGTGGTACATAAACAATGTCTTTGACAAAGTCAGAACTTAAAGAACGCATTTGTGCAGAATTCAGAACCATTGGCAGAGTGCTACAAAATGTTTGGGACGAACTGGGACGAACCATGTAACAAGAGGGTCACACATCGAACATTTGTAAATGAAAAAACTTGGTATACGTCTCACTTGGTATGTGCTTGGCTAAAACTTGGTATGTGCTGTTTATGCTGTTGATATTTTCGCCAAATTGACATCGGAAAAAAATCGCGCCAATATGGGGTGTATATGACATCTGTGCCACAACATAATCCGGGTTACCACATCAAGCAAAATAACGATACTTTGGCGCCAGTTAAGTACCCGTTGCGTATATGACATTAGCGTCAGGAAAAAATCGCGCCAATATGGGGCGAATATGACATCTGTGCCATATCTTTTAGCATTGCAGTAAACATTTCATTTTTTGAATGAAGACGTCGCCACATAAACTCTATGAGATACGACTCTAAATGATGACGAACTGTTCCCCGATGTCTTTTGTTGCGCCATTTTGCGATGCCCCATAATTTCTCAACATTTCTCAACATCTCTCAACACATATAAACCATCTAACACCCATTGAGGAAGACGAACACGCCCTACGCTGCTTTTTCTTCTGGTAAAAAGACTTTCATCTACTTCTATAATTTTATTAGGTCCACCTATTTTTCTATTTGGTCGTGAACATAAAGCATTTGCACAAACTTCTCTAAAATAACTATTCCAGTCCACTGTTGTGTTGTGGTTCATATCAAGTTGCAGCTCACAAAGCTCAATCGATGCCAACTCTTGGCACCATAGATATATAAACCTCAAAGCATTAAGAAAAGACAACCGCGATCCTTCAAATCATGTTTTTTGTCGTATTCCTAAGCTTTCTTCGCATGATCGTAAGCTACATCTCCATTTCGGATTTCCAGAACTCATCCATAATTTCATTTCATGGTTGTTTGAACACAACCTTTTATTATGCAGAATTCCAAATTCCTGAAACAGTTTTATCGCAACTTTCTCATCATCTGGTAATTGACAAATGGTAAAATCCATCTCAGCGTCAACAGTAAAAGTAAATTATAATTTTATAAAAAGAAAAGCATTTTTATTTCGAATAATAGCAAATTAAAAAGCTTTCCAAGGTTAAGGTTAAATAATAATCATTCAGGTAATTCACGTTTCATAAATAACAAATCACAATGTTTCGCATGGTTTACAAGAAAACTCCTTTTCACGATGAGGGCTGAAATAATTGGCGCATTAGCATACATTTTGGCATTCTGTCCGTATAACGGAAAAGTACCCTTAATTTTGGCAAAATATTGGAAATAGTGCCAAGTTGGCGTCACTTTTGGCGACAGAGAGTCGGGTCCCCCATTGGTAACCTCCCTTATAGCGCCATAAAGCTCTGACCAATCAGATGCATTTCACGGTATCTACGCAGATTTTTTATTGGTCCATTTCCAAATCAAAACTTTTTTTTATATATAGAAGGATAGTGGTGACAGTTGTAAAAACTGTACGCACTCCGGGTCTCTCAGGCCCGGCGCGCGTCCTCCCGGGTTAAAAGTTACCGCTCTGAGACGTGGGGCACGGGTATACTTATTTCCACGACTATAGATTAGACTTTCAATAAAATGTATATCAGCTTCCACGTAAGTAATTCATCGGAAAATCAAATTCGTTTAAATAACATTAAGTAAAAATAAGCATATGATTCGATATTCAAACATTCTGCATTAATAGTAATACTTTTGTATTACAATTAATTATTTCAATTATCGAAAAATACATTTGCGTTGTATACAGCGAAGCTCCAAATACGCGCTTTTTGTTTAATTCGAATAATCAGAATTCTAGATAATTAGGATCAATCATCAAGAAACAGATATTAATCTGTAATAATATGAAATCTTTGCTTGGAAAAACTCTTTAAAATCTCTCTTCTTTAATTAAAATGGTAGATCTAATATACTTTGCAGAAAAGATCAATTTAACTACAAATAATAATAATGATAATAAATAAAGGTATTAATAAATATACAGTAGAGCACTTACATAAATTGGAGGGGTTTGGTGAACATGTCCACTAAAGCTAATTGTTTTCCCGCAAATATATACTGAATGTTTGATTGAATTTTTCCGATTATTTTTCCGCCTCACTCCTGTCACATCTGTTAATAATATTCTACACTACGTGCTTTTAAGTCTAGTTACAAATTATAACATACAAGTGAATTCTTTGCATATTTTCTTAGAATATAGGAAAAAAGAAAGACAGTATCTCCGAAATTGGTAAAATGCTGTGTAAAATAAAAAAACATAAAGTACTTTTTTAAATCTTAATCTACTTTCGCATGTAAGTAAGGCTTTTTTATACTTTTACTTTATTCTGATCTACCTTTGACAATTGCTTTAATAAGCCTACAAATCTTTATTAATGAATGTATGATTCTGCTTTCTAGCTCACAGGCTATCAAAGCCTGTGTGGCCGCCGGTTCTGTATGTATGTTTCTACGTATGTATGTACGTATGTACGTAACGCGATATTTCTTGATAGAAACATCCGATTTGCTTCAATTTTTTTTTCTAGGTTCGTTCTGATAAGGCGCTTCTCGATTAGTTTTGGGGGTTCATTTGTTAAATATAAAGAGGGGAAAGATGGGCAATCCCCCCCCCCTTAATTTAGATGAATGGTGTTTTTCATGCAGAATTATTCGATTTGCTCCAAATTTGGTATACCGGATTATTATGTTAATGAATTTCCCTGATTAGATTTGGAGGTTCATTAGTTAAGTACAAAGGGCTGCTAGTCTCCCCGTAATTTAGATAAATGGGTTTTTCATGCAGAATTATTCAATTTTTTCAAATTTGATATACCGTTTCATTATGTTAAGGAGTGCCTTGATTAGATTTGGAAGTTCATTGGTTAAGTATAAAAGGAATAAAGGGGACAAGTCCCCTCCCATCAATTTAGATAAATGGGTTTCATACAAAATTATCCAATTTACATTAATTTTTTTTTTCTAGGTTCATTCTAATAAGGAGCTTTCCCGATTAGATTTGAAGGTTTATTGGTTAAGCATAAAAGGGGAAATTAGGGAGCTAATACAACCCCTTAATTTAGGGAAATAATTTTTTCATGCAGAATTATCCGATTTCCTTCAAATTTGGAATACCTGTTTATTATGTTAAGGAGTTTCCCTGATTAGATTTGGAGGTTCATTGGTTAAGTATATAGGGGGAAACGAGGTCTAGTCCTCCTTCATTTATTTTTTGAGGGGCATTATTATTTGAAATAAGAATATAATATACAATTAGTTTGAATAGCATGTGACTTCAATGCCATCAGTTAAACTGGACACTTTTCATTTTATTAATTAACTATTAATATGAATTTGTTTTAATCGACGTTATTAGTAGCTGTTACAATATAAATAGGGAAATAGATAGTTTAAAATTGTTTATCGCGCTAAACTTTTCCCTATAAATCATTCAAATAAAGAAAACGTTTAATGTCCTTTGACAGCCTTTGTAAACTCTGTTTTATATTTTGAAACTGAATCAATGAGCGATAACAGATCCCAGATGAATTTTCTCTAAACCTATTTTGCTGTATAAAGCGAACATTTAAAAACGTAAGGAACAAGGAATTTCATTACGTTCTCAGGTGATGAATGGCTTTTATTTAAAAGGAGGCTAGCATTTTTATCCGAATATATATTTAGGAATACACTTTTAAGTAATACAGTAAACTGTCTACACTGTAAAAAAAAATCTGTAAAGTTTCTAAAATTTTTCTAGGAAATTGGGATCCCTAGAACTTTTTATGTAACGACAACAACAAAATTCATATAACAGGTACACTTTTACACCGTAAATCAAAAAATCTGTAAGGTTACAAAGAATTTTTTAGGAAACTGGGATGCCTAGAACTTTTTATGTAACTGCAACCCGGGTTACAGATAAAATTTTAGTAAGATTAATTTTTGGTAAGATTAATTTAAGTGTAATTTTGGCAGATTCACTTGTAAAGCTACAGAAATATGTAGCTTTACAAAAAAGTAGTTTTGGAGATTTACATCTTTTTTTGCAAAGTACAGATAAAATTTTAGTAAGCATGTAATTTTACATCTGTAGAGTTACAGAATTTTTTTTTTTTTTTTTTTTTTTTTTTACAGTGTATAACGACGGTGAAGGGATCCCCTTACAGACAGTACCCTTAAAAGTACACTTACAAACAGAATATAGTTGTAGACAGTACCAAATTTAACTCGATGATACACTTACAAAACAATCCGTGAATTAAACGAATTTTTACGTTGATTATTATTTCATTAAAACACGAAAATATTCGCTTTGATTTTCCAATTCCACTCCCACCCCCCAAAAAAAGAAAAATCAAAAATCTAGCTTAAAAATTCCATAAAAGTTCCCAAATTTTAAACTGCATTTTCTTTAAATCACAGGGGTGTTCCGCCAACTGTGCTGCGGATTGGCTTTTCATATTAGTAACGGAATTTTTACGTATGTTCATTTTTTCTCGAAACACAAAAAATTCGCGAACATAAGCTCAAAATTTCTTGAAATTCTCCGGTCAAGATATATAAATTTCTACAAATAACAGAGAATACAATCACAGAGGAGTTTTGAAAACTTTCTGCCTGCATTTTTTACGTTTTTTGACGAAATTTCTTTAGAGTGTAAATAACATATAAATATTGTAGTAATCGAGAGGTAATCCGATGTTTTGCATTTAAATTGCATTACTGGTTTTTTTTATTATTATTACTAGGGGGCTCTGCCCCCTACGAGCTACGCTCGTCAACTCCCGTTCAGACCCCGCAGACTCTAGAAGTACGCTAATTAGATCGTCTTTAAAAAGATTTCGGAAGATTGAATTATAATTTAAAAAACAGTGGCGATCTCCCTATAAACGGATTTCTATTCATTTCTCTATGATTGGGGAATTTTAAGGCCAAGTCCGCTGCGGTACTACTTGATTATCCCGTCGACCAATTTCGCCAAATTATATAAATCGCCAAAGCACTCGCCAAATTATACAAATTGACATAATTTTTATTTTAAATAACAAAAGAACAAATAAATTAGGGCAACATTAATAAAAATATAAATAAAACGTCGAAATAAAAATAACTTGATGACAGAGACACGTGTAACTTGCTTAAAGTCAAGCTAATGTGACATTTACGATCAACCATTATTGGCATTTAATCTTATAGTTTGGCGAATGATAAATTTTTGATCGACGGGATAACTAAGTAGTACCAAAGATACAATCGCTGTTTTCGTCTTTGATTAAGTAAAATAACTTAAACATTTCAAAATAAGCTAATATAAAAGGAATTAAGTAAACAGAGTCTTTGTCTCCGGGTATTTTTTAACAAAGCGAAAAGAAAGTTCCTTTAAATAAGACATTTTAAATTAATCGTTTTTAATCTGACGTAATTTTGACCAAACTATTCTTTCTCTTTTTAATATTCACGTGAAAATACTTATGTTAGAAATGAAATATTATTTGCGCTTTCCTAACAAAAATAGTTGAAAAGTATCCTCTCAAAATATCAAATAAATGTCTAGCGCAATTTCTAAATTTAAACTGTTTTGCAATATTATTTTGTGTTCATTTTATGTAATAACTGTAATGTGACGTAAACATGACGTAATTTCTCCTATTTAAGACTTCTAACGCATGTTAATGAATTTATTATTTTACAATTTCCTTTCTCTCTTAAAATTCACGTGTAAATATAGTTTTTATGACGTAATTTTTAATAAGTTCCTGCTTTTTGTACATAACTATTTAATTCTAGTTCCAAATGTTTTTTTCTGTTTATAATAGTCACGTGTAAATAAATTTTTAATTTATTTACACGTATAAATTTGTTTTTTATTTGAAAAAAACATTATTGTTTGCGCTGTTTATACAGTTGGCAACAGTTTAAATTAATATCACTTTCTAAAATTTGTAAAAAATATCTCTAGAAATGCTGAAAATTTGAATTTAAAATAGAATAAAACCTAAAAAAAATTAGTCAAATTAAAAAAAGAAATACAGTCTGCACACCGGGAACTTCAAACGTATAAAATGATATAAAAATGATTAAATTCCCATGAATAGTTTTTTTCTCCTATAAAACTTTTTTAGTGGAACGATTTTGTCCAACTTTAGCATTCAATATCTCTTAAAATAATTCTTCGATTTGAAAACTGTCTACATCAGCGTGTTTATCAAACATTTCTGTATAATACCACCGATTTTCATATTTTTGTATGCATTATTTTTCTTAATATTAACGAAGTAAGCCCTCCGGTCACAAAAAATTCAAAATCGGCGGTGGCGGCGGTGACAGTGGTAGTTACTTTTTTTTTAGAATAGAGAGATTTAGGAAGTAGAAGGTAAAATTTTATGAATCATGTAAAATTGATAATGTTAAAATAGACAACTTAGAGTTACGGGCTAAAGAAGTATCGCTTGGCGCTTTTGGGACCTAACCTGATGTTGCAGAACAATTTCAACAATAACAATAAGAGATCGCCGGAATGATACGAATAACCATGCTCCTACAAACCCAGGACGCCAGGTCGCCCGGGCAACTAAAAAATTCCTCTTGGAGACTAACTTTTTAACCTACTTATTAATTTTTTTTTCCCTTTAACAACAACAAAAAAAAAAAATCCATCTGCAAAAATATTTATTTTTAATAGCACGATTATACACCATACCGCCGCAACAACTCTCCCTAATTTTTCAGAAATCAGAGTTTTTGCTAAGCCAAACTAAAGAGCATGTTGAAAGAGCACTGCTTAGATTAGAAAACCTTAAAAATACTCCAGCAGAAAATGAAAAAAGAAAATGATGTTTCATTAAAGGGAATGTACCAAAATGTGCAGTTGTCAGATATCTCACAAAAAATGACAAATGGACAAATGGTATTTCAAATAAAAATCTCAAAGGCATAGTTAATTTATGTATATAACTAGCAGGCTATGCCCGCTGCGCTGGACAATATTTCCAAATGAACCTTGATTTAAACTAAATGGTGAATTTGAAATTGTATTTTAAACAATATGGACCTTCAGCTGGCTCTTGCTCATTACTGAAAACGATGCGAACGCCATTGCGATATAATGTTATCTTAAGCGTTGGACAAAATTTAGCTATTAAGAAGTAATTCTTTTAGTTGATTATAAACAGCGCACTTTTGGTCGGGTAATGAGACCGTTATGAAAACAGGAATTAATACCTCTATAACTAATCAACATATAATGAAATCTTATATACTAACACCATTCCTGAAAAGTCATGTAACAGGGCCACTTGTAACAAAATAAGTTCTATAGATTTTTTTATAAAGGCTAAACTTTCGTAACCAGGTTCACTTAATTTTTGAACTTTTACTGTTGCTCTATAACTAAGTACCCTTGAGCAATATGTATATACTAAAACCTTTCCAAAATTATTACGTAACTAATTGTGGTATATCTTACGAAAGTATTATAAACAATCGGAATGAAATGCAAATTTCCGTTGTAAATATGTAGTAGATGGTGATGATGCGATTTTGTGTAATAGAATTCATCGTAAAGTTTTCCCTTCAAACATGAACGATGCTTTCAACATTAAAGCTAGTACAAAGTATCCGATTACGGAAGGTTAACTTGAATTCTCATGAGCAAAGAAAACTGAATATGTGGCTTTTGTGATACTTTTATGTTAGCCGAGCGCAGGTTATAAATCAATAAAGATTGTTTTCATAGCATATTCTTATTTTATTATTTTCATTTAAGACACAAACCTTTCACTCATTTAATTTAAAATGCGTGCCTTATACTAATTTCATTTAAAAAACTGAAAAGATAACAATAACAGGAAATAATGCCATAATTAAAAACAAAAAATTATTTTTAATTTACATACGCAAAATGTAACTACTGCTACTGGGAATTTTAAAAATGCTATTAGCGAGATGTGCGCACGGTTGTTATAAATGTACCCATTGTTTCTTCTTATCGAGGAGCAATTTATAAATTGCACAATATTATTCCAATTCCAATTTCTTTCATTGAAGAATGGACCTTTGACCGGAAAAAAAATGGAAAAAGACTCTTGTAGATTCTTCAGATGACGGCATCTGACGTGATAAACCGAGTTTATATATATGAAAATATTTTTTAAGTCGTTACAAACATTGCTTTCATATTTAAATATTTTCATTGGTACTACTTGTTATTCCGTCGCCCAATTTCGCTAAATTATATAAATCGCCAAACCACTCGCAAAATTATATAAATTGACATAATCTTTATTTTAAATAACGAAATAACAAATAAATTAGTATAACATTAATAAAAATACAAATAAAACGTCGAAATTAAAATCACTTGATGACGTAAACACGTGTAGTTTGTTTAAATTCAAGTGAATTTGATATTTACGATCAACCATTATTGGCATTTAATCTTATAGTTTGACGATAGATTTTTGGTCGACGGAATATCTAAGTAGTACCTTTTCCATTTTTGTTTTATAACGCTAAATTCTCAGTAATTTTTTCCCTTTTATTTTACATAAAATCACTATTTCTTTTTTAAATTAAGATGCTTGCATTTTTATTTCAAACTCACAGAGCCATTTTTATTTTTTAGCCAAAATGGTTGATTTGAATTTTTTCCGTTGCTAGAGTAACGGATGTAATGATAGATATTTTGAGGTTTAGATGCCAAAGACACCGCCAAATTAGAAAAATATGAAATGTGTCATGAACTGTTGTACTTATAAAAATTTATTTGGTAGCATTCGATTCAGCATACAAAACTACATTAAAATATGCTATCATTTGACGCATAATTTTTATATTCGATTTTTTTCCCCTCCTCGTGCAAAAACCATTAGGGGTGACACTTTAGAAAATCCTTTCTTAGCAGAAGTTTATGTCATAAGAAGTATTTTTACCACGATTTTCAAGATTTTAGGTTCAGTAGTTTGCGCTGTGCGTTAATTAGTCCCCTAATCCAGACTTTATTTTATATACTATATTAGATATGCGATTTTGCGATGAATCGATGATCGAAAATTAGTCCAATATCATTTGAAATATTACATAACAGAGGAGAAAGTACGAAGAAAGACGAACAAGAAATGACGAATTACAAAAGACTTGTAATTTTTTTTTTTCAAAATGTTGAATTTTTCCGTAGTAATAACGTATTAAAACATAAATTTCCTTAAAAATTATCTTTATTTCCTAGATTTCGAATCTGTGAATTTTCCTATAAATGAAATTGGCGATATGACTTGAGAAAATAGATAATATTTGCTTAAATAAAATGGGTGATATTCGTTGATCTGAGTTCGAGTTTATAAATATCACATGCTTTCGGAATTACAGCGAAAAACATTTTAAAAAGTATGAAATTATTTTACAATATGTATGTGTGGCAGAAATCACACTGAAATTTAAGTATTCGATTCCATTTTTAAAATATTAACTGATATCTATATAAGTTACAATTGAATATGAAAATGTACTCAAAAAATGATCTCTTTCACCTAAAAAAACACCATTTGTGAGAACATCCTCAAGCTAATGTCACGCTTATGCATTTTTGGCTTAAAATCACATTGTTTGGCGACAAAAGAAAAATAAAAAATTGTAAAGAAACAAATAGTAATTGCACATGTGACTCACAATTACATCTGCTTGTTTCTTCTATAAGTCACGTGATGGGACAATTAGATATAAAAAAAAAAAGAAAAGAACAGAACAGAAAGAAAATGTCGTTAAAATTTCATCTAATCAAATTTTCAGATTCGTTTCCATATCTAACGCAAGCGATAAAGAGCCAAATATTGCGTATCAAGTGTAATATTTCTTTTTAAATTAATTTTTAAGCATTACAAATATTTATTTCAGGTTTTGATTAAATGTTTCCGTTTTTTAATATTATCACTCATTAAAACGGATTTTCTTCTTCTTTTTTTTCTTTTTTTTCATTTAAATAAAATTAGTAACAGTTTTTCTTTTATTTTTCGAGGTTTAATAGCCGTTTCAATTTTTTTTTATCAACGATGAATTTCGCCAAGAAATAAAATGGTAATCTTATCGATCAAAATAACAGAATTTTCCGTCATAATTCTAAAACTAATATAGGTAGAATAATGTGTTATAGCTTAAAACCTTCCCTGAAACAATACCTATCTAACGGTATAGGTTCCGTAAAAATCCATGCAGTAGAACTCGAAATCTAGGCGTTCGGAACGTAATTTCCGTTTGGATTTTATATATATAATAGAAGATAATAGAATAGATAATAGATTTTATATATATATAATAGAATAGATAATGGATTTTATATATATATAATAGAATAGATAATAGATTATGTGTTATGAACTATCTCAAAGTTTAAAACAGATCGCATTGTTAGATTTCCTAATTTTAACAATAACGCGTTATGTTAGTTCCACATTCCACCACCAGGGAGCGCACTCTATTCTTAACGAAAGCGTATCTGAACGAAACTCCTTCATGCAACCTTTCCGTAGATACATGAATCGGGAGGGTGGCGGTCTTAACCATTAATTTAAGATAATTGCTGAAATTACTACGAAAAATATTTTAAAGGGGCTCTACGCGGGCCCCTAATAGAGTTAGAGTAAATCGGAAGACGGCAAAATAATCGCGGGGAAAAGTTTGCTTGGGTGCTTCGGAGCTACTTTTGGCGCGAGATCTAAGCTCTACGACCAATAGGAGCCCAGATATTTAAGGAAATATGAAGTAACAAAGTCCAATATAAAAGAATTTTCCGTAATAATTCTATAACTAATCTAGGTAGAATGATGTGTTATAGCTTAAAACCTTCCCTGGAACGATACCTATCTAACGGTATAAGTTCCGTAAAAATCCATGCGGTAGAACTCGAAATCTCGGCGTTCGGAACGAAATTTCCGTTTGGATTTTATATAGATAATAGATTTGTTATTGGGAATTAAAGTTAGGATATTAATTAGTCTACTATTTTAATGTTTAATTTCATAGTTTGTTTCTATTTAAATTTTACAATTTAAAAGTGGTATTATCTTAAAATTTTTGCTCAGTTAGATTTTTTTATTGAATAGTTAACTTGTTCACTGCAAAATGACACATAGATCACTCAAAAATAGCCGAATACGATTATTAGTAGCCAGTGTTCCATTTTTCAGTCAATGCGTTAATGTCAGAGAAATGATTCTTCAAGATGGCTCCGAAGAATTTTTCCTGGAGCCTAAGAATTTTCAACTTTTGTCAGTCACTGCAAATAACAGTTAACTTTAGAAATTCGTCCCTTATCCATAATGACAGACAAACTCGTCAATATACACTAAATTATTCCTCATTTTTTAACAAATAATTTCCGTACTCCTAGAAAACATGTTTTATCCGTGAATTCTCCCCGTACGTCTAAAAAAGAGGGATAAATTCCGTTCATTCCTAGCACGCATGCGTATTGGGTCTATTAGTAATAAATCCGAATTTATTTTTAAAATTTAAAAATGAAACATTCTATAAATTAATAATATAACCCTTTGAGCTCCCACATACATATTTTAAGCAATTCTTTCTAAATGAGCCCCATAATTAAGTTGGAGACATGAAATTTTGCATACTTATAGCTGAACACTTCCGATCACACGACAAATAATAAACTTCGAAAAACGTTTTATATTTAACCCTTTGGACTCCAGCTTGTGTATTTTAAGCAATTCTTTCTAACTGAGACCATATTTAAATTGGAGATTTGAAATTTTGCATACTTATAGCAGAACACTTCAGATCACACGACAAATAATAAACTTCGAAAAACGTTTTATATTTAACCCTTTGGACTCCAGCTTGTGTATTTTAAGCAATTCATTTTAACGGAGTCTCTAAGT
This sequence comes from Maratus speciosus, assembly GCA_963932465.1. Lineage (NCBI taxonomy): Eukaryota > Metazoa > Arthropoda > Arachnida > Araneae > Salticidae > Maratus > Maratus speciosus. The sequence continues at coordinate 19,786,000 of OZ010792.1, read as the reverse complement.
GAATTGGGACTTGAAATTTTGCATACTTATAGCTGAGCGCCTCAGATCTCACGCCAAATAATAAATTTCAAAAAAGTTTGTATTTAACCCTTTGGACTCCAGCTTGTGTGTTTTAATCAATTCTTTGAGCCCCTAATTGTATTGGAGACTTGAAATTTTGCATACTTATAGCTGAAAACTTATCACACGACAGATAATAAATTTCAAAAAAACTTTCATATTTAACCCTTTGGACTCCAGTTTGTGTATTTTAAGCAATTCTTTCTAACTGAGCTCATAATTAAATTGGAGATTTGAAATTTTGCATACTTATAGCAGAACACCTGAGGCCTGGAGACAAATTATAAAATCTTGAAAAAGTCTTACATTTAACCCTTTGAGCTCCCACATATATATTTTAAGCAATTCTTTCTAAATGAGACCCATAATTAAGTTGGAGAAATGAAATTTTGCATACTTATAGCAGAACACCTGAGACCACACGACAAATAATTTTTTTTTCGAAAAAGTTTTATATTTAACCCTTTGGACTCCAGCTTGTGTTTTTTAATCAATTCTTTCTAACTGAGCCCTCTAATTAAATTGGAGACATGAAATTTTGCATACTTATAGCTGAATGCATCAGATCATAAGACAAAATCTGAATTTTTGAAAAAGTCTTAAAATTAACGCTTTGGGCTTCAACTTCTGTATTATAAGCAATTATCTCTAACTGAGCCCTAATTAAGCTGGGGATATGAAATTTTGCATACTTATAGCTGAACACTTGTGATCACACGACAAATAATAAATTTTTCAAAAAGTTTTATATTATTGACTCCTCTGGGCTCTAACTTGTGTTTTTAAGCATTTTTTCTAACTTAGCCGCTAATTAAGCTACAGCGAGCTAGTTTCACTTGAAGGCTCCCGGAGGGTGGGGGGTGGTCAATTTTTCCCCAAACCCCTCATCTGATATATCATTTGACGACCCTTCGGCCACTCTTTTATTTTATGCACAATAGCCTTTCATATTTTATTTCCACTTGGCCAGGAGGGCTTTCCTATTTTAAGTTTTATGGGACCAATTTCCTCGACTAATATAAGTGCGAATAGGTTCCAAAACGGAGTTTTGTCGGGCAGACGTTTGTTTAGAAGAGAGTGCACTCTCTAGTTGCGAATTGTGGAGCTAACAGATTTTGCAAAAGGATAGTGTTTTGAAAGAAATATTAAACGAAACCCTCTGTGCGATATGTGATCACACTTACCCACTTGTTTTTTTTTTTGTTGTTGTTGTTGTTGTTTTTTTTTTTTTTTTTTTTTGTTGTTTTTTTTTTTTTTTTTTTTTTTTTTTTTTACAGTGTAAAAGAGAGTCTATAGCAATCTTGAGTGTCCTATTTCACAAAAAACATTTATAATAAACAGAAACTCCGAGCTATATCGGAAATGACGTTAGACATACGAATGTGCTGTATATCTGGTAAAGCGATGTGATAAAAGGCACCATTAAAATTTTAAAATGCGATTATATACAAAAGAACATTTCATACAAAAGAATAACTGTTGCCAAAACATTAGTTTAGATTTATGTTACAGATTTCTTAATTCAATTAAAATAGACTTACACTTATTTATTATTATCTTTATATACAGCTACTTAAAAAGTACAAAAAAGTTAAATTTTATCATTCTTTTCAGAAAATGTGGAAAAGCAGCGCTATATCTAAATGAGCATTGTAACTAGAAAAATATAAAAGAAAGCTTCTACATTCTAATAGTCCAATGACAATAAAATTAACTAGTAAATCTGCAGATCAAGAGCCTCAACGTCATCTCTGCAACTCATTGTTTTTATCAAACTTTGCGTAATATTAATCTTTCTACAAAAACAAAATTTAAACTATTTAAATTACACAAACATTTATAAAAGGAAAAAAATATTTCGATGGTTTCAGACATTAAAAGCGTTAAATTAAACACGTTGTTATGTAAGGATATTCTGAAATTCTCACAAGCTACTTATTCTAGTAATTTTTATATAATAAAGCAAATTCCTTCAGGGGGGGTCTGCCCCCCTGAACCCCCCGTTGTGTAATTTATTTTGCATTTGTAATTTTCTACTGATTGAGTTAATGATTACCCTATATCTTAGATTTCTTTTTACACTGCGATTTATAAGGATAAGCAATAATTCGGTCAAGCATTTTACGTTATCCTAATATCCATACAGCAGTATTTACTTGCCTGCTAACCACAAATACCTGTATCTAATGGATAAAGAACTTTTGGAAATGTAAACTGAAACATCTAATTTAGAAATCTAATACCTTTATAAATTTTGTTTATAAAAAAATAATTTTGATTACCATTCTGAAATATTTATATCTAAGATCTAATCTAAATATCAAAAAATGTACTCGATAGCATTAACTTACTAAAATCACCCTAAAGTAGGGGGGCTTCTAAACCTAACAGTTAATAATTCATCATCGTTAAATAGATAAACATGATTTGGCGCCTTTAAGTATTTTTTGTGATTTTCTTTTAATAGTATCTACATTTAATTTAAAATCGTGATGCTACAAATACCGTTGAAATTTGACGCAAACCTATGTTCAGGTCAAATTACGAAAGGTTAACTAACATTTCATTTCCCTTAGCCGGACTTTCTGTTTCATTTTTCGTAACAAGGATTATTTTAATAATTTAATTTATTTTACACTCTACAAGCTGTTACACGGACGTTGTTCACGTAGCATTAAAATAGAGATAAATGCATTAAGTAAAACATTTCACTCCCCACCAGACATACCAAGTCTCAAGCTTTTTGCACATCACTATTATCTTAGAGAAAATGTTCTTTTAAATCGCGCAAATGTTTCAATTAAATAAAGTAACATTTTTTGTATTAAAATACTGGTATCCAGAACGCCGGAGGCTTGGCAGCTCTGCTCCTCTTAATAAAAACATATATGATTAACCAACACTTTATCACATTTTATAGGAGACAATACGGAATTTCTTATTTGTATGGCCTTACATATATCTCAGTCATAAAAATGTAAAATTTTGTGCCAATTAATGCACGCAATTGCGAAAATGAAATCGCAAAGAATGAGAAAAGGAAGACCAAGTAAAATCGTGTAAATCGAGGAATCTTTCTTCGTAGTGCTGGGAAAATACTGCTACAAAAACTATTTTAGGTGGTATTTGGTGTGAAATGTTTATATGTATTCATTCCTGCCCTATATATCCTTTTTTTTATTTTTTATTTGCTTATTCCATTTTTCTTTTGCACGTGAAAATCTTACAAATTAAAATTAACTCTTTGGGAGAAATTGTTATTCATTTTTTTTTTTTTGGCAACAATAAAGTTTATAAAATTTAACAGAATAATGTCAGTTTATTCTGTATGAAAATAACGAACTTTTTCATTTATAATCAAATAGTTGAATAAATAAATAAAAATATTATTCTATATAGTATATAAATACTATTTTCATTTCTGCGTTTAAATAAATCTATATGCAAATATCTATACAAAGGCATTCATTAATTCATTCCTTTTGCTTTGATTTGACTTCAAAAAACCATACATACTTTCACATTATGATATTTTTAGATGAGATGCTGTTGCTACGCAACGGTTAAAAGAAAAAAATGAAATATAAGTAAATTCATAAAATAAAATGTTTTATATTATTCGAACACATGTATAAAATTCTATCATAAGTTATACACCTAATTTAAAAGCTCTGACAAATGTTTTGACAAAATTGCAAGCTAATAAGAATAATTTAATACTCTTATTTAAAAATTTCAGCATCCAAAATTTACCATTTAAATCTATTATTCATATGAGCGATTTCTTTCAACAAATGAAAATTTGAAAATCGTCTGACTTCCCATAGAAAAGCATTATATCACAAAATAAAATGTTCTGTATATTCCGAACGAATGAACCAAATTTAACCCAAAACTATACAGCTAAATCCGGGGAGCTCATCAACATGCCCAGGGAATTTCAAACCGATCGGATGCTTTTTGCAGCAGTTATCGCGGAACAGACAGACAGACTAACAAACAGACAGACTAACGGAAACCAAAACTTTTCGTGTCTCCACAGTAAGCCTTCACTGACGTTTCGGCAATTATCCAAATTAAATAATCAACTAGCTAAATAAAACATGCTAGTACACAGTTAAAACAAGAAAAACCTCTCATTCATTTAACCTTACTTTCTACAACATAGTTTAAAAGGGCTTTTGACTTCGATTTGTTCGGCCGTCTGTCTGTCAGCACGCAAATATATTCGGATAGCCATGAAATTAATATGTCATTGAGGTTTACTATGTCATGTTCGATTTATGATCTTATACTGTTTCAAACATGTTGAAATTGATACATCACCGAGGTGTACTACAAGTTTCTTACTGTAAAATATGGTGTTCATATCATTTATCTTTCATTTTCTGGGACACACAAAAGAAATCGGTTACAGCATGAGGAGCGATAATTGCTGGAAGTTCCAATTCAATTGTATAATGGGTTTTTAAATTTGGCTAGTTTTTCGCATATTACTTGGTGCATATGTAAATTCTGTAGATCATATGTATAGAATTCCAATACAAAAGAATTCCAATACAATTCCGTTTATTGACGGAAATTGCTGAAGGGGGATTTTCAACTGTGTTGAGCGTTTCATAACTGAACTATGTTTTAGTATACTATGTTGTAGTACATATATAAATCTATAGATCATATACAGGAATGCTCAAAATAGATCAGGATACTTTTCTAACTGTGTATGGTAATTGCTGAAATTGGGTTTCCAATGTGTAATATGTTTTCGAAATTGTTTACTTATATACCATATATCACCTTATTAAACAGTGAAGTTTTGTTCTAGTATTTTGGAATCGTTGGGATATATTTCATAATATATGTTTGGTGCATGATTTTACTATTTTGTTTCTTATTTCTTACGATGTATTATAGAGGTATTTGTTTTAACATAACAAACTAATGTTTATTCTAAAAAACATCGTCCTTGTTAATTTTAATAGTTTACATTTTTAATATGATATCAGGAAGAGCTAATTTTAACTACTACAAATAAACGAAGGAAAATATTGAAAGAGTTTATGTTCAAGAAATTAAACTTCTTACTTAATTTTTTTTTCTACTGTATAAATCCTCTGTAGAAAAAAACTAGTCGGATGTGCCAATCCTAGAGGTCTGCACGGGCCGGAATTTCCAGGCCCGGGCCCGGCCCGGCCCGAACGAAAGCTATTTTGGCCCGGCCCGGCCCGGTGTAAAAATTGAAAGTTCGGCCCGAGCCCGGCCCGGCCCGTTTGCATTTTTACAGTTCTCGGCCCGGCCCGGCCCGTACAAAAATTAGTGAAAACAGGCCCGGACCGCCCCGGCCAGATTCAATTTCAACAAAAAAAAAATCCGTTTTTTCTCGACACACAATTAAGATTCTTTTAATGAATACTACGTACATATTTATGGGAAAATTTTACAGTTTATTTTAGATTACTATGTGTTCGCAAAGCAGAAAACACACAATAGTAAACATTAACGATTATACAGTGTTTTAGTCATCGTCTCTACAGACATTTCGAAATTCCAATAAGGATTCCTTAAAAAGTTAATGTAGTTCAGAATAAAGGATTAAAAACATGATACCTTTTGAAGTTGTATGATAAAAAGTAGATTTGCGAAAATATTTCTCTCATTTTTAAGGCTTTTCTCAAATCAAAAGAAGTTACATTTCGACACATTTGAGAATTCATTTCTTTTCGGAAACGCGTAAGATTGACAGGTATTCTTATTGAGAAACTATGTAAATGCCGTCTTTTTCATAGATAAAAGCAATATATCTTTCTCTGAAAATACTGCCAAAGTTAGCGTTATGAATCGAATTTCCGGAAGCGATAGCACAGGAAAGGAGAAAAACGTACAGTCACATGACAAGAATCTCTGTTATCTCTGTAAGTAATGTATCAAAGCTATTCGTTTCCAAATGCCTTCAATAGTCAGGCCTGTGAATTTTATGCCTTTATAATTAAAAATGAGTCAGAAAATGTCTTTGAAAGTTTCGCATTGTTGAGCAGTGAATATGAGAACCCCTTAAGGTATATTTCCAAAGATACTGTTAACAGAAGTTCATTATCACTATTAATACTTTTACAAAACATAATGCCCGTCCTACACATCCTGAGATCGGTTAAGACAAATTCCGTCCCGGCACGAGTCTGCTGAAAAAAAAATTAAACCCGTAATCAGACATCTTGTAACTGTACGATGCCAATCTCTACGATGGACATGTTACATATCTGTATTGATGTTGTTAAACTCGCATTGGCTCGTGACGCATATTTATACTTCTCGAGAAAATGATATTCATTGAAAATGGCTCGTGTTTTATCTGCTTCGCTTGAATTTTTATATCGGGCCGATAGGCCCGATTAATTTTTCTTATCGGCCCGGCCCTGCAGGCCCGTTCAATTTTTTTGCCGGCCCGGCCCGTTTATTTTTTCTGTCGGCCCGGCCCGGCCCGGCCCGTTGAAAAAATTGTCCTAATTCTGCCGGCCCGGCCCGTTGGAAAATTCGCCTTCATTCTGCCGGCCCGGCCCGGCCCGCGGGCCGGGCCGGGTACGGGCCTCGGGCCAAGCCCGGGCCCGTGCAGACCTCTAGCCAATCCTAAAACTTTCTTCTATCTCATATATGTTAATACTTCAAAATTCGCTATCACAGTACCAAAACTAAATTCCCATCATGAAGATTCTAAAGGTATGGGTTCGTTGAATTGTGTGCATGTAAAAAGCAGATAGAAACATCGTATTTTCAAACAACTCATTGAAATTTCGAACCTACCCTTTTACATGTGCAACCGTAATTCCCAGCCAAAAAAACATAAAACCGGAACCTGTTGGGCAGTAAGCCTAATAAGGATCGATTTCTGCGAATTACATTCTGTGCATTAGTTTTTGAGATAGAGCTATCGCAAAAATCATGAAAAATGCTGCATAGCAGGGGCAACTGTTGGGAGATTTGCACCAAAAACTAATCAGCACCAATTTATATCAAGGAATAACTGAATAAAAAGTTTTTTTTAATTTCATGCATTAGTTCTTTAGATAGACCGCCCACAAGATTTGTGTCACATACAGACAGACACTTCTTAAAAACAGTCAAATCGTTTTCAGGACATTTTAAAATGTATAAATCCGTCGAGAAGCGGAAGTCGGTTTTTTTCACGAGTCCAATACTTTTTTCTTGTAAAGATAGAAGAAAGTCAAAATTATACAACTTTGTTTAGACTCTGTGATACACTTGGGAAAACAGTGAATCATAACAGATTCCGAATACCTACCGTATTTTGCAATAAAAGAGAAATTAAAAAAAGTTTCGGCATAAGGAATTTCATTACGTCACCTGGTGATGGATAACTTTCATTTGAAAGTGTAGAATGAAATTTCTAACCGAGTTCGTTCCAAAGTTGAAATTTTCTGCATTATTTAATAAACATGTAGAAGCATGTTGAGTATAACGAATTGAACGGTTTAAAAATCCAGTAATAAAGTAATTAAATGAATGGTGATAGCTACTGAAATTGTTCTTACAGAAGAGCAATACACAAAGTCGGAAATTTATTTGGAACAGATGTCAGAAGTTCCCCCCAGCCGCCATCTTGGAATTCTTGGTGTGAAAACCCCTTTTCCGCCAAGTAGTAAATGTCGCCAAGCACCGGTTTATACGCATGTTTGGCTTAACGAAAATAAAATGTAAATAATAAACAAAATTCGCTAAACTGGCAATCAGTAATCCTTGTATGAGCGCTTCGCGCACATTTACTGAAAAAAAAACATCGCCGAATTCAGCATTTCTGGCGATATAGCATTCTCAAAATTCAGCAGTTCTCGTCTTGTAGCAATCTCAAAATGTAAAAAACTCTTAAAGCAGCAAAATATACCTAAAAAACGAAACTCGCTAAAGTGGCAATCAGCAATAGTTGTATGAGCGCTTCGCGCTCATTTACTGAAAAAAAAAACATCGCCGAATTCAGCATTTTTCGCTGTATAGCATTCTCAAAATTCAGTAATTCTCGTTTTGTAGCAATCTCAAAATGTAAAAAACTCTTAAAGCAACAAAATATACATAAAATTATCAACATACCTTAACAGACATCTGCTTTCTTGAAACCTACAGCACAAAGTATAACACCGCCGTCATTTTCCAAAATAGGCTTAATACGCATTGACACGCTATAAGCAAACCTCCCTTTCTTGTCAAAATTTCCTCATATTTCTTAATTACTTCAGCAAGACCGTTTAAACGGACTACAGAAACTATAGTCAATGAAATACATCCAATAAATTTAACATAAAATTAAAAAGACAACCATAGAATACGATATCAAAATCAAAATACATCGATACATCCACAAAATCTAAGCTTCTCAGGGGTTGCCAGAACACGACACGTCACAACACAAACGTCACACGGGGTTTCCATATCGAGTTTGTCATATCCGTAAAATCCGCCAACACGCCAACAAAAAATCGCCAAACAATTCAAAACAACAACAGCTGAGGGAACATACGGCATCTATGCCATTTATTTTCTATGCCTCGGTATTAGTTACAAATATCACTAATAGATGGCGCTGCAGTGCTTCAAATTTTAATACTATTCAAAATTGCTTTGTACTATGAAAATATAAATCAAACGTTGAAACCGCTTTGTGCCATCTATCGGTAATATTTTAAACTAAATTAAAGAAGCATACAATCGAAGTTCAAGCATTATTATGTCATCGAGCATTAGTAGTGCAGATGTAACGTACCCAATTTCAAAATTAGGGATACAGCATTCGAATCCAGCCGATTTCATTGCGTCACATATTTATAAAAATTTCTTTTTTAGGAGCTTTCGTAATTATATAAATACGTAGCACCTATAGTCGTCGTCTCTCCGCATATAACAGCACAAAAACTACCCAACCGAATGCTTTGAAATTTAATATATAGAATCGTTGCAGAATTTTGTTGTTATTTCAAATTTTACGAAAATCGAATCAAAACTTCAAAAGATATTAATAAAAGTTTTTTTCATTCTATTAAATCCTATCATACATAATTAATTCAATGATATCTCATTATAGGTAATGATGTTAGGTTGCCATGGGGATTACCTCATATTTAAGATGAAGTCCTACTATTTCCGTATTACTAAATTTAATATATATAATCGTAATAAATTTTGTATTCATGCATTTTTACATAAGAGTGTAACAACTATTGCACCAAGATCTGAATATCTATAAAACTAGTTATAGTACGAACGCACCTCATTTGCCACGTTTGATGTGCAATTCACGATTTCTTTTCTTTCTTTCTTTTTTTTTTTTTTTTTTTTTTTTTTTTACTTTCTCAACATTTCGGAAAGGACAACATTTCGCAGGGACGCAAGCGCTGCGCCACAAAGGACCTATTAGTAACACTAAAGTAGAATAGTATTCTTTGCTTTACTAAACCTCAAAAATCTTGTCATTAAATAAGACGAGAAATACTGTTAAAATTTAGTGATGCCAATCGGTCATTTGTGGCGCAGCGCTTGCGTCCCTGCTTATTGTGCATTTTGTTTGATAATTCGAAATAAATCTGTAAATATCATCTTAAGACATTTTTATAAATAACGTATTTATTATAAACTACTATTTTTATCACAATCAAACTTATTGGTAAAGTTATCATACGAATTGAATATTTCCAACTGAGCGAAAAAATGCCCAGGCTAGGAATCGAACCCAGATTCCTGACTTACAAACCTTGGCTTGTAAGCCAAGGATCTGGGTTCAATTCCCAGCCTGGACATTTTTTCGCTCAATTGAAAATATTCAATTCGTATGGTATCTATTATGATTATATTTTTTAATTGTACGGCATTAGTAACAGTTTTTACTTTTGAAGTATGTTATTTAATTGATGAATCGATGTTTTTTTTTTGTTTTTTTATGAAAACATTTCGCTATAAATTATGTAGAGAGTGAAAAGTTATATACCATCTCACATTCTCATGATAGTTCTGTGTTATGTTTGGAAACTAAAGCATTGAGTGATAACAGATCCCAGATGCATTCTGTCTAACGTATTTTGCAGTATAATGGGAAATTCTAAAAACGCTTCCGTATAAAGAATTTCGTTACGTCCTCTTGTGATGGATCACTTCCATTAAAACTGAATGCCAAAATTTTTATTCGAGTCTATTTTGGAACGGAAATTTTCTGTATACAGGGAGATAAAAGTCAAAAAATTTAAAAGAATAAAAAATTTATTAAAATGAGTTAGGTTGGTAAGACATTAAAATTGAAAGATTGCACAATCAAAATTAGTAATATTACGCAAGTAACATTACACGGTTAAAATTATTTTAAAAACGCTAAGCATATAATATAAAATGGGAATTTCAAAAGACATTAAAAATCGATCTTATAGTAAAATAAATTATTTATGTACACTTTATAAATGTATCGTTTATACTAATATAACAGATATATCATTAGTTATAAATATATAGAAATTGATATAATATAATATATAATATAATATAATACAATATAATATAATATAGTAAATTTTATCTTATAAACTAAGGTTCTTTTTTCCCCGACTGCCAAGAAGGGTTATGTGTTTGACGCACATCTAGGTATGTGGATTTATTTATACCCTCGAAAGATCCCAACGGCTGGATGGATTTTAATGAATGAGGTCTCTATCGATTCGTCTTAACCATCCGATGGTTATAGGCTACATTTTGTAAATTCAAAATGGCAGTCGTAAAATACAAAATGGCGGTAGAGACGAAAAAAAATTACGCACCCTATTGAGTGGCATATCATTGGATAGGTCTTTCAAAATGAAGACGATTTTTCATTGACTATTTTACAGTCAGAAGCTCCGTTTAAATATTACAGAACCTGGAACTTGTGTAGGTAGGATCTCTAGCTTTACTGCAACTCTAACCTCCATAAATATCTATTGGTCTCAACAAAACAGTGTTTATTGACAGGAACTAACAATTAAACAGAACTTAATAGTCATCAATACAAGTAAATAAAAAAATATAAATAAATAAATAGTTTCACATTGAGGAGAAATAATCAGTTCCCTTTTTACGCAGTTGGGTTTTTTGATTTTTTAAATTTAATTTTTATTTGTTACAAGTTTGAGTTAATTGCAATACCTTTTTTTTTTTTTTTTTTTTTTTTTTAAATGCCTTTAACAAGAAGAATCGATAAAATGTTTAAAATAATGTATAAAGTAGGCCAAGTTTGGCTGCCAAACAAATTTTCTTAACTCTTTGAAGGGCGAGATTTTTTTTTTTTTTTATCTCACGTAATTTTAAAATCAATTCTAAGCTACAACGAATTTTTCAGGAATGGTTGGATGCAATCGGCCTGACACTGGTTTTGATCTATCTATAAATCTGGTGTTGAATATAATAAAATTCAGAGACATACGATATTTTAGAAGAGTTATTCATTTTAATTTTACAAAATAGTACTTTTTTAAGTGCATTTGATATATTAATGGAAATTTATGCATTTTCAATATAAATTAATTATTTCTCATTTGTAAAAAAAAAAAGGCCATTATGTTACAAATACTTTGGTGCCCAAAATAAAATATTACAATATTTTAAGAAAGTGATTCCTTAGAATTTCATAAAAATAGTACTTTTACAAGGAAATGTGATGTTTTTAAAGGATTTATTTTAAAAAAATAAATATGCGTAAAGTAAAGCGGTGAATGTTCCATTATCGGGTCAAAAGCCTTAGAACCCTTTGTTAATTAATGCATTATAGAGCAGAAAAAAAATATATATCTGAATCTGACATTATCTATATGCAAAATAATACTTTAAAACCCTTTGTTAAAATTGATGCATTATAGACCAGGAAAAATATATATGGTATATATATGAATCTGACATTATCGAAGCAAAACAAAACTTTAAAACCCTTTGTTAAAATTGATGCATTATAGTCCAGGAAAAAAATATATATCCGTATCTCACATTATTCATAAGCAAAACAAAACTTTAAAACCTTTTGTTAAAATTGATACATTATAGACCAGGAAATATATATATATATCTGATTCTGACATTATCTAAATAAAACAAAACTTTAAAACACTTTGTTAAAATTGATGCATTATAGTCCAGAGAAAAAAATATATATATCCGAATCTCTCATTATTCATAAGCAAAACAAAACTTTAAAACACTTTGTTTATGATGCATTATAGACCAGGAAAAGAATATCCCAACAAAAAGTTTTCTCTAAAAAAAAAAAAAAAAAAAGCGCCAAGTTCTCCTTAATGTTTCGGCCAGAAAAAGTAGTGATATGTGAAGTTCGCACAAGTTAAAAGCCAAACATCCCAAATCTTTCATTGAAAATGGCTTCCTGCGACTTGGCCGTTAATGCCTTCTACAGCATTTCAAAATTAATGGTTGGAAATTACGCATTTATGAATTATTTAAATATTAAAAGTAATATTAGAATGCAAAGAGGCAAATTCACATAAAGACATTATAAGTAAAAGATTTATGACAACTACCATTCAGTTTGAACAAACATTAGTTTTGATTTCAGATCATTTAGTCCACTTGTGGTTTAATTGCCATTTTGTACGGTCTGTCTAAAGCTAAAGTCATTAACGTAAAACCCAAGTAATAAAACAAAATTTACTTACTTCAAATCTCACAATATGTTACATTATATTTATTGTATAATATTGACATCTTGTGTATTGACGAAAGAGATTATTTTCGTTTGAACATTTATTATAGTTTGTTTGCATACATAGATGTATTCGATTAATAAACTGTTAAAAGCTGATACTAATTATGTTTTAGCAATTAGGGATATTATCTCCTGAATACAAGTATTTTGTTATTTGCAACTTCTAAGCATTTAAATAGACTGAAGTTGTTTAAATGCTTTTTTCAAATGTGTATTTTATTTCTGTACTCTGTGCCACAAAAAGCCTAAAATAATAAAAAAATGTAGTTGGCATGTTGGCATTTGTACATATTTTAAAATTTGAAAAACTCTCTCGAAGGCATTAACGGCCAAGTCGCAGGAAGCCATTTTCAATGAAAGATTTGGGATGTTTAGCTTTTAACTTGTGCGAAATTCACATATCACTACTTTTTCTGGCCGAAACATTAAGGAGAACTTGGCGCTTTTTTTTTTTTTTTTTTTTTTTTTTAGAGAAAACGTTTTGTTGGTATATCACTACTTTTTGTATGTTTTTTCAAGTTTGTTATTCTAAACTATATTAATATGAAAAACCTTAAATTTCGGTACTTTTATGTTAGCCGGGAGCAAATCTCCTCATTAGCCTTTTTTTTCCGCCAATAGCAGTTTTTATTTTTCACGTGTGTAAATTAGAAACAATGCTTTGATTTTCAAATAAAATATTTTGGTTTATGTTATTATTTCTTATTTATTTATTTACTTATTTCTATGTTAAATATTCTATTAAATAAAATGAGGGAAATGCCTCTATTTTAAGTGAGATGACTGAAAAGTATATATCTTTAAATGAAATGAATGCAATATGAACAATGGAGTTTCGAACAGTATTTGGCGATTTGTCACTTGCGCCAGGCAAACATAAAGATACCTAAATTTATTTTATTGAGCTTTACAAATTTATACTTTATTTCTTTTAATATTAAAGTACTAGCCGCCTCCAGCAAGCACTATTTACCGTATTAATTCCATGTTAAACGTTGCATCATGCAACTGTTATTCATAATTTAATTTACTTGCCCATTCTTTCGCCAAGTAGGAAGCTTTTGATAGAGAAATCAAGAATTCTTTACGATCATGGAAGCACGTCATATATTTTGTGTTGTTATGTATTTCATCTTTCGTGACAAATATCTCTTAACGCACTTATGCATGTTTCCTTAGCAGTTACGATTCGTTCTCTAATACGGAAATTTTTAATCTATTAAGTAATCTTTTCTAATTGGGTCACTGCCAATAGTTGTATTTTAACAGATACGACTGGGTACAAATGGTTCTTATGAAATCCTTTGACAATATCTGCATTTGCATTAAACCATATTGATGCTAATATCTTTGTGTTTCACGTTAACCTTTTCAGTAGACTCGATTACGGAAGAATAGAAAGTCTACCGGCTCACTGCCATGATCCATTTGAAAATCTCTCATTTTTCTCATCTGATCGTGTTGAAGAATTAGTCAATGTGCCATGGTTTTAAGATTTTAGCTAATTTTATTCGAAACCTGAAAACTAAAATAAAATGCGAGGAACCGGGTTATAGAAGATTCATTCTAATGTACATATCGATTAACAGGTTACATATTATAGAATTATAATAATCATAAGGAGAACTGGCAATTTCAATGCTTTAATAGTTTCCGTAAACTCCCTTTATATGATACAGAAGATTTAGCGGTGTAAAGATTAACAACATAGTCACAGTAAGTATAATAACAGTACAATATAATAACAATAGCAGAGGTTTTGGGCAGTGATGAAACTATTAGCACTTTGGAAATAGTATTAGTACGTTATATCATTTAACTATTCAGATGATATGCGGAAAAATAAAAATAGATGGCTCGCATTAATAATTAACTCATTGAAAAATAGCCACTAGCGTCAAATATTCGCCAAGCTTGGCGACATTTAGCAAAGTTTCGCCAAATTTGGTAATATATCATGCCAATTCTCAAATTTGGCGACAAAAAATGTTTTGTTTATTCTGACGTCATAATGATGCATATATATTATGTATTATACACATACCTATAATATGTATGATGCAAATGTATTACGTATTACATGCATATGTATAATATGTATGATGCATATGCATAAGTTCATTACATCACTAAAACGCACTTAAAGGTATAGTGTTCCATAAATATTAGGGATAATTGCCAGATTGACCAGAGTGCTATTGAGATTAGAATTCCGACATTTATAATAGACCGGGAGGCGTCTGCACACACCATCACCTCATCGAGTTTACAGCTGAAATTTCAGGATTAGTTAAAACTAGATTAGCATATTTAAATGCAACTGGTCTGTTAAGTCATATCTTGGTAGAAACCACCTGAAGACCTAAATTTAGGGGTTAACTGATAGGTTTACTATTGTATTTTCTTGCATTCAATAGTTTGGAAACATGGAGGAAGGGGTGCAGGAAAATACAATGGAAAATCCACCAATTAACCCGTAAAATCGGGTCTGTAGGTGGTTTCCACAAAGATACGACTTGGCAGACCAGTTACATTTCAATACGCTAATCGATATTTAACTGATCCTAAAATTTCAGCCGTCAACTCGATGAGGTGATGATCTGTGCAGACGCCCCCAGGTCTTTAATAAAATTTGTTTTAAGGAAGTAAAAGATAGAAAGATGGACAGATAAACTGAAAGATTTGCCTTATTAAGATTTTTGTAAAAGCATATAAAAATTCATTCAGCTTGAAATCATGTAACAACTTTATAACTCAAGCTAATTTTCTGTAATCGGGTTTTGGCGACCAACATATCTTATCTATAACTATGATCTTTCTTTTACAGATTTAAAATTAACAATAAATTAACAGTAAGTAGCTTAATAATAGAATATAATAACATTAGCAGCGGACTTCGGACGCCATATCTGTCGCACATCGTTAAAGACAGTTTATTAGTTACACATTTCATTTAATTAAAAGGAGATTTCTAAACTTTCATATGGAATTAGGACATTTTTCCACTATAGGGGCCGTGGCATTTTTTTTAAATCTTGGCGCAATTCGGACTTCAGAAACAGAGATATGTTGCCAAATGATATAAACAACTATGAAAACAAAACTCATGAACTTTTATGTTATTTATATATGAATTTATATACATATAAACATTTTATTTATACATGTATAAAATATTATTTTTTATATACAAATTATTTATGTTGGTACATAAAAATAAATAAACGGGTTCCTTACATTAAATAAATTGTATACATATGGAAAAAATTGCTTGTGTATATGACACAGTAAATGGGTTGCCAGAAAATACGTTATTATCAAATTTCTTTTCTCGTCAAGGCTATTTTCTGTATTTCGCCAAGGCTACTATATCGGAAACGTACCGAATTGCGGTTATATTTTGTTATATGTTTTATTGTTTTAATATCGTAAATATATCATAAATTATACTAATTAAAATTTTTAGGTATATTCATTTTTTCTATTTAACAAACATCTTTGGAAAAGCATATATATAAAATGTTATTCTGCTTGAAATCACGTGACTCCCTTCAAAACTCTGTAATCGAGTTTTGGCGACCAACATTGGCACAATTGAATGTGTTAAGGAACTGTTTACGGCCAAATGAACACCCCCTGTTTGAAGGGTTTAGAGGCGGAAATTCTGTGTTTTCAGATTTTTCTGGTTAATTGTGCTACGAACCCGACTTACTTGTGAAATTTCATGATTCTACGACTTTTAGAAGTACCTTAGTTATTTGATGATGCGAAGTGAGTGAGTGACAAAAAAGCGCTTTTTCGGAATTTAATATTTCGAAAACTACTAAATATAGAAACATGAAATCGTGGAACCTTAGTTCAGTTTGACCATACGAACATGTGTATAAAAGAAAAATTTCTATATCTCTCCCTAAAACGAGGTTATGAGGGGTGAAAAGTATGCCGAAATGGTTCAGGAAAAGGTAGCTTACGGCTTGTGCGAACTTGGCGGACGCACTGCCGTGCTCCCAGATAATGCATATCTGAATCTGACATTATCTATAAGCAAAAGAGATTTTTAAAACCCTTTATTAAATTTGACACATTATAGAACAGGAAAATATATATATATATATCTGATTCTGACATTATCTAAATAAAACAAAACTTTAAAACCATTTGTTAAAATTGATGCATTATAGACCAGGGAAAAATACATATGATTGAATCTGACATTATCTATAAGCAAAACGAAACTTTAAAACCCTTTGTTTAAATTGATGCATTATAGACCAGAAATATATATATATATATATATATATATATATATATATATATATATATATATATATTATAGAATTATTTAAATTCTTAGTGTAGTTTAAATGAGTAAGATAATAGAATATTTTGAATGCTTTTTTTAAAATTTTATTAACAATAGTTTTTTTTTAAATATATAGTGTGGTTTATATTAGGTTTATAATTATCTATATATAAGGATTTGTTTGGTTTTGCTGTTAATAAAAAAATTTTTACATTCAAAGGCTTTCAATTGTTCATCTTGTGACATTTGAATAATAAAAATACTACTAGATGGCAGCACCAAAATTTGTCTTTTGACGATAAGTTATAAATTTTGTCTTTTGCAGCTCCTTTTCAGTTATAATTTACTACACCAGGTAGATTTTTTAGCTAAATTTTGACGATATTGTTAAATAGTAATTAATTAATTTAATAGTGCATTTTAGTTATTTTAAATAATGTAATTACTTTCTATTTATTTTATTTTATATTATATTAATTGTATTTATCATGGTATTTCAAAATGTATTAACTGCATCCTTTGGTATCAATTACTGTGATTTCTTAACTGTTTTATTCACCTTAATCTTTACGATATTTTGGTAGCCATGTGCGAGTGGATATATTGAAAAATACTGAGATATTAATCGGTATGTTGTGTATTATTTCTATTTTATATCCTATAAATATTTAAACAGGTTTTATTGATTTTTCCATTTCATATTATTTGTTTCTATTCTGTTTTCATTTTTAATCTATTCACTTGATTATAATGGTTGTTCGGGCACAGAGAAAAATAATTTTTAGCTTTAGCTTATTTTTCTCACAGATAACAACCATATTGCTTATATCATTGAATTCTGTGCCCTTGAAAAACGTAATTCAATATATACGTTTTTCCATTATTTGTCGGTGTCCACTTTCTTCTTTTTTCTTCCATAATAATTCTTATGATAAATTATTTGGCACTTTTTTTATACTTACAGCTTTAATTCATAATATTACGGTTTTTGATGGTGGTAGGTTATGTTTAATTAATGGTTATATGTATATATATATAAATATACATTCATATATATATATATATATATATATATGAATCTCATATTATCTAATCAAAACAAAGCTTTAAAACCCTTTGTTTAAAATTGACGCATTATAGACTAGGGAAAAAATATATATGTATATGAATCTGACATTATCTATAAGCAAAACAAAATTTTAAAATCTTTGTTAAAATTGATGCATTATAGACCAGGAAAAAATATATAGTATATATATATATTTTTTTGTTGTTGTTGTTGTTTTGTATCTGAATCTGACATTATCTATAAGCAAAACAAAATTTTAAAACCCTTTGTTAATTGATTCATTATGACCACTTAGTGTATGAAAATTTAACTATATATAGATGCATAGTTTCAAATACTGTTAATAAATTTTTATACAGCGAGGAAAAAACATTAAAAAACAAACAACCTGAAAAGAAATCATTCATCATTTGCGAAAGGAATATTTTAAACGTTAATTATGATGTAGCTGTTAGAATCTTAATATTGATAGTAACATATTTCTTTATAAAAATAATAACGCAAAGGCGTAATTAATCATAAAAGCAAGTAAATTAGTTACTTAAAGTTTCTTTTTTCCGATCACGCAAACTCACAAGGAAAGAAAAATAATTAACTTACTTTATTAATAAAGTAGATTGGATAAGGATTTTTCTATTAAGACAAAATAACGTTTTTAAGAAAATATATATTTTTTGCCATGCTTTGCTATAATATAAAGGCATAACAGATTCTGTTAATTTATTTTAACAATACTTATGTTACGTTAAAACAAAGAATAAGTAATTTCTTTATTTTGGATGAAAATAATCTTTTACCAAATGCAGGGTTACCGGAAAATACCATAATTGAATTTTTAACACCGCTATCTTCGTATAGCGGCTTATATATTCGGCTTATTTAAATACAGAAAATTTGCAATCAAATAAGGCAAACATTACAATAATGAAAATACTGATATTTAAAAAGGGGTATTTCGTTGGCAATTCTGGTTGCATGTAACACTGCATTTTGTATAACGGTACGAAATAAAGTAGGACAAACAGGAATAGACAATCCTAGATAATCCATTTCGTTGTGTTTCAGAAAATTCGAAATAAGCATACGTTGTCTCATAACTCCCTTTTGTTTTTGCACTTTTTTTTAGTATTAATTTAACAAAAAAATTCAAAATTTTTTTTTGCATTTACATTTTTTTTTAATTAATAAGATTTTTTTGTATGATTAAAATACTATTGCTTATGTGCAAGTGCCATTGCTTCTGTTTAGTTGATTAATCCAGTGCAATTAGACAAAATTTTATCAAGTACCGTGGCTGAATAGAAAATAAGAGAAAGAAAAAAGAATTTCACACTGTAAATAAAAATGTCTGAAATTCAAACACTTAAGTGTCTGAAACGGAGTGTTCAATTTTCAGACATTTTAAAATGCCTTAATTTTTTCAGACACTTTTTGCGTCTGAATTTCAGACACTTCAAACATCTGAATCGCATCCATTTTTTGTAAGCATAATACGTAGCCATGTTTGACCACGTTGAATCCTGGAAAATATCTGGCTGTGGTCCCGCCCCTTCCACCCCCATACAGCCCGATTTTTTTTTTTTTTTTTTTTTTTTTTTTTGTTCTCCCAATTTTGGCATGCAATTTTCGTTAAACTGATAATTTAAATCTTTTACGACATTGTGCTGATTTTAATCACTATCTTGAACTTCAGGAGTAGAACAAGATTAATGACAAAAAATATTTATCTAAATATTAGATTTTTTTATTCATTTTTTTGCAATCTTATTTCACTTTAAAAGTTCAAAATATTGATTATAATCAGTACAGTTTTGAAACAGATTTAAAATATAAGCTTTACAAATATTGCACATCGAATTTAGGGGCTCTAAAATCGTAGGGGAACGGGGCACTGCCCAGTACACTGCAAATTAAAATGTCTGAAATTCAGTCACTTAAGTGTCTGAAACGGAGTGTTCAATTTTCAGACATTTTAAAATGTCTGAATTTTTTCAGACACTTTTTGCGACTGAATTTCAGACACTTGAAATGTCTGAATCGCAGACATTTTTGTAAGCATTTTATGTAGCCATGTTTGACCACGCTGAATACTGGAAAAATATCTGGCCGTTGTCCTGCCCCCTCTACCCCCATACCGCCTGATTTTCTGGTGCTCCCAATTTTAGTATGCAATTTTCGTAAAGCTGATAATTTAAATCTTTTACGACATTGTACTAATTATAATGAATATTTTGTACTTCAGGAGTAGAATAAGATTAAAAAGAAAAAAATATTTATCTAAATATTAGATTTTTTAAAATTTTGTTTTTAATCTTATTTTACTTTAAAAGTTCAAAATATTGATTATAATCAGTACAATTTCGAAAGAGATTTAAAATATAATCTTCGCAAATATTGCACATGAAATTTGGGAGAACTAAAATCGTAAGAGAACGGGCACTACGCATGCTTTAATCAAGGAGTCCTTTTGCAAAAAATGCAACCCTGCAGTATGGTTAGCTAAATGCAGATGCTCGGTATTCGGGAGTATCCGTTATGGAGGTTAATGGACATTCCCGAATAGCGGATACTTCGATTTAGCTAATACTTTTTTGATCCGCAAGGCATACATATTTGTATTATTTTTACCTCACAAAAGCAGGCATCTCCGATTATCGGACAAATTTCGCGGTCCCGAAGTGTCCACTATAAAGGGTTTTTAAGGTATATGGATATATATTTTATTTTTTTTTTGTCTTGCCCTACTCTAAAAGTTCAAAATATTTATCATACTCGGTGGAATGTCGAAAGAGATTTAAAAAATCCCGTGGACGTGAAAATGGACAAGAAAATCCCCCCCCCCGTCCCGCCCTCCAAAAAAGGAAAATTCATATAATTCAAAAATTAGATTTTGCCCCATAGGCAATTTTACATATGTATCAGATGGTAATCACAACAGCTATATAACCATGAGTAAATAATAAAATAGTAAATAAATATTCTATTTTAATAGCATTGAGAAAAAAAATTACTTCTAATTTCAAAACATAGCCATTTTTGTATTTGTCATTTAAGTACATATAAATAAAATAGTTAAGTCATTTTAAGTAGTAAAAATGTGTAAGATATGTTTTTCTTTTTAGGTAATTTGTCATTGTTTAGTTAAAAGTAAACACCAGTTTTGTATCTAATTTTATATATCATTCTTCGGAATATGTATATAATTTTCTTTAAACATATTCCGTATTCAATTTAAAATTTTCACCCGCTTTGCTTAAAAATGTATATCATTACTATTCTTTTTTGTGGAACAACACGATATAAGTCATATTTAATTTATTTTATTTTTTATTCCTGTAAACTTTGTATCCTTTGAATATGAGCTAAATAGATTTTATATATTTGATAAGAAAATATTGATCTAAGAAATAGAAAAAAAAAAAAACAGAAGAAAATAGAAAGTAAAAATATATATATATATCAGACAGTATATGCACTATTCTTAATTGTTTGAAAAATGTTTTGAACATAAAAAAGAAGTTATTAAATGGCTTAAAAATATATTTAATACTGTATCATATAAATAAATACGAACTTTTAAAAATATAAGGCAGCTTTATACATAAACTTCATATCAAGGCATAAACAACTCTTTATTTATGTCTAAATTATCATGTGTAATTTTTTTTTTGTGCCAACAATTACTTGTACCAGAAACGTTGCAAATTCGATTGCAGTAAAAGGAAATTTAATAATTATTTCTCGCATTACTCAATTTTAAAAAATTTAAAATCATGAATAAAATATCGCAAAAAAATGCTTGCATATAAATAAAAAAATTAATATACCAATTTAAAAAACACAAAAAATATTAATTAAACTTTATAATTATACTGCTAAACTGCAACGTAAAGTGCAAAATATGAATAAAATGTTTCTCCGTTTGTTTAATGTTTCAAAAATTTTACTGGATGATATAAAAAATTCATATTATTTTTAGAAATTTGGTAAATGTTAAATCTGAAACATTGGATATCAAAATTTACGATTTTCAATAATAAATTTAAAAAATCAATAAGAATAAATCTTTATAAAGTTTCAATTTCCGTGATTAAAAACTGCAATATATACAGTCAAATTTCACAGTATTAATGCTTTTTTTCAATCTGAAAACTTTTCCTAATATCATAATAATATGAATCATCATATTTAGCTCCAAAATAATAATTACAAAAAATAAAATAAATGCCTGATGTCATATACTACAAGCGTTTATAGTCAGTAAACAGTAAAAAACAAACATTGAATAAACACAGTTACAAATGGCTTCAATTTAATGTTTTTATCTCTGATAAATGAAGCGATGAATCATTCAACTTTTCAAACCTATGTTGCAAGTTTTGTTTTTGAGCAAAGACAAATTATAATTATTTCACATCACCCTATCGAAAATGAAGATTAAACTACCGGGTGTCCCAAAAAGGACTGACTGATTTTAAAATTCAATAACTTGCAAACGGTGACAGATATTTAAAAAATTCTTGCAGGAGGGTTATGCATAAGGTCAAAAGTTTTTTTACAGTGATTTTCAATTTTAGTTCGAATTACAAACAATAGATGGCGCTGCGATCAATAGACGCTGAATTCAGGCTCGATTTTTGGTACTTCGTGGCCCGGATAATACATTTCCATCTCCTTTTTCAGCATGGAATAAGAGAAAGGACCAGAAATCGAGCCTGTATTTAGCGACTATTGCTTACAGCGCCATCTATTGTTTGTAATTCGAACTAAAATCGAAAATCACTGTAATAAAACTTTTGACCTTATGTATAACCCTCCTGCAAGAATTTTTTAAATATCTGTCATCGTTTACAAGTTATTGAATTTTAAAATCAGTCAGTCCTTTTTGGGACACCCGGTATCACTCATTCGTTTATTTACAAAGGCCAAGCAAATAGAATTACAGCATTGCTATTTAATTTTCAAAACAATTATATTTCATTCCGTTACATTAAGAAGGCATATAACAGACGACCGTTAGTGAAATCAAAAATTTAGCATTAAACTACAGAAAAGAGATAAATTTTTATAAACGATTTCATTCATATTCAAAAGGATACAAATCTATCGGAATAAAATATTAGAATTAAATATGACTTACTCGTTCGTTCAGTAAATACCCAGATTAACACATTTCCTTTTAATCCAAGCAATGGCGGCGGTGAAAATTTAATTGTTTCTGTTCTTATCTCATGAAGGTGCTGTAGATGACACGCGCGGAAATCACCGTTCTGATTGGCTGTTAAGAATATGACCAAAGATGATGTTTAACTATCGCTTGGAGCGTATCGTCTTAAAATCAGACGGTTGTTGGATAATTTACACATGTTTCTCGGTTCGTTTATAGCATGATCATAGTAAGACATTTATGTGTCTTAAATTTAGACGCCTGTTATGTCTGAATTTTCAGATTCAGACACTTAAGTGACTGAAATTCTTTTTCAGTCACATATGTGTCTAAATTTAAGACGCTTCTATTTGCAGTGTATACATATGCTTTAATCAAGAAGGTTTTTTTTTTTTTTTTTTTGCAAAAAATGCAACCCTGCATTATGGTTATCTAAATTGAGATGTTCGGTATTCGGGAGTATCCGTTGTGGAGGTTAATGGACATTCCCGAATAGGGGACACCAGTATTTAACGAATACTTTTTTAATCAGCAAGACATACATATTTGTATATTTTTACCTCACAAAAGCAAATATCTCCGTTTATCGGACAAATTCCACGATCCCGAAGTGTGTGCTATTAAGGGCTTTTAAGGTACATGGATAAATATATCCTTATAATATTATAAATGTCAATGTGTGTCCGAATGTTTGAATGAAGTCAGCATCTAAACGGATGAATTAATGCTTTTGTATTTTTCTGATATAGATGGATTACAACCCGGAAATGAACATAGGCTATAGTTTATTTAATTTATTCAAATAATTATCTTAATAATTCAAAATTTCATTCTTTTTCATACAGAATCAATTGACATTTTCCCGATAAATTTAACCATCTTTCTTTCTTGTTGCCATGAAAAACTAAATCTGGAATAATAACCTCTCCTCTACAGTTAATTAAAAATTAAAATAAAAAGAATTCAAAAGAAAATAAATATGACGTCATACTTGAAACAAAAAATGGGGTATTTTTTATTATGCATGAAGGATGAATATCGGTTACGTTAATAAGGGGTTTTCTGCCAAAAATGGTGTCACAATTAGAAGGAAAAAGAATGAAAAAGAAAGTTATTCGATTAATAAAGTTATTAATAATTAACTTTATTAACTTTAAAGTTATTAATAATAAAACTTTATTAATAATATTAATAAAGTTATTCGATTGGAAAAATATGCCGTCAAATTTGAAATAAAACAGGTATTTCCAAATATTCGTTAAAAATACAATGGGCATCAATATCAGTAACTAATGAAAATAGATAAATAATGACGTCATATCAAAACGAATAACAGAAATATTTTTTACAAATTTACCCTATTCTCGCTTTTGATTCGAGGCTATAAAAACCGCTATTTTACCAATTGTGACGTCACAGGAATACTGTCCATACTGATTAAAAAGTTTGAATGTAAGTTACATACAAATGAGAGTTTTCTTTTCAAAATTCACGTTATGATTATCAGGAGAAGATATTTTTGGTGGAAAAAAGGGGAATTAAAACGGATTAATATATTTTTTGACGCTATTTCCTCATTAAAATTAAAAAGAATTGAATTTCAATTAGTATAAATGGTGCAAAAACTTGATTAAATTAAATTTTCCAAAATTGAAAACATATTTACACACATCGAAACTTCATGAATGAATTTATTCCACAGAAACAAAAATCGTCTGTCGACATATTGACGCAACCAAGGAGTAAATATAACTTCTGTGCATTTAAGTGGATAGTTATTGCCCACTATTCATACGAATTAAAATTAAAATCAAGACTCCCTTATCAGGAGGCCTTGATTAAAATAATCATATACTTTTTTAATTGATTAATTTTAAAAGATGGCAGTTAAAACATGTCTCAAAGCGTTTTTAGTAAAAGCTTTTATCGGTTAAAAATGATGTAATATTTTTTCATAGAAAGCATTAATTTTAATACGAAAACATTAACATAGATTTATTTTAATTTGTCTAAGCGATGTCGTCTTCATTACACCAGCTTCGAAAATTAAAATGAAATCTTAAAATAACAATATACTTTTCAGAAATAAAATTTTGCATCAAAAGTCGCATTCTTTGAAAATGAAATTTTAGCTTACATTTTAAATACATTTTCTTACATGAAATTTAGTATATTTAAAAAAATTATTTTTCAATGTTTTTCTAAATGTACAATAATATTGGATTTCATTAATCGGTTTCCCTTTTTTTAAATAAATTAAAATGCATAGTTTTAAATGATTCATGAAGTGAAAGAATATATATATATATTTATTTATTTCGACAAGTAACATTCCGTAGGAAAAACTAACCTGGTGTCGTCATATTTTAAATCATTAAACTAATGCCAGGCGGACGTCTTTTTGCACGCTTTTTTCCTCACGTATATGCCGCTAGCATTGTGTAGGGATAATACGCAAGGAAAAAAGCGTGCAAAAGACGTTCGTCTGACATTAGTCTTAGCTGCTTTTCTTTCAGAAAATATTAGCATTTTATAGTAGTTTTTATATAAAATGGCGTGATTTGCACAGAATTTAACAATCGCAAATACATAAGTTTAACATCCTTTTACAGTACAATCTCCAAACAATCTTTCAATAAAATTTAATAAATGGCACAGGAAAGTCAACTTAAAAAAGTTTAGCAAGTAATTTCAATTTGAGATTAGGCTTTACATTTGACATCATTTACGTGTACACAAGAGCCAAAACCTTAACTAAGCAATAAATTTGCTTTTCACTTCACATCCCTCTAATGTATAAAGGCACCGTGTTTATCGAGAAGCGCAAAGGAAGAAGGGAAATTTTCTTTAGATTTTAAATTATCGAAATCTATAGTTAAAAATCTCTCTGAAACACAATCTATCACTGTTACCCCATTGGAGCATATTCCTGCAAATTTCAAAGCTTTCATAAGCCAAAATACAATACACAATAGATATGAAAATGTTTATTCATAATTGTGGTGCTTTTACATAAATCGATTTATTCCTCGAAAGCAATAAGTAACTCTATTGCTTTAATAATATGTATTTAGGCTCAAGAGTCTTTGGAGCGTGATAAACATTTTGATATTATTGGTACATCTAGAGCTCATAAAAGTGTGGTACCGTGAAATTAAAATGTAATAAATATTTGAAAGTTAAAGATATTTCCCGTGCTCTTATTATTTATTTTTGAACTTTGATTATTTTTTTACTTTGAACTTTGATTATTTTATCACCACGTTTGATTATTTTTTTAATACCATTTATCTTTTTTTTCTCTTCCAATATGTGATTTTTTGGAATATAACCATAATGGTGCATGTTGATTTTTCGCTTATTCTAATCATATCAAAGTCACGTCTGAAGTGACCTACTAATAACCACTTTCCTTTAAAATTCTTTATTAATATATATCTTTAAATAATATTTTTTGTCTCGAAAACATAAATTAAATCAATATCCTTGAACGGAATAAATATAAATAATAAAATAGAATAACAGAAATGTAAATTTATTCCTCATTTAATCTTAGAAAAGGTGTATGAAATTTCATGCTCACAAAAGAAATTTAAATGGTCCTATATGCATAAACAAAAATAAGCAAATTGGGATCATCAGAAGCGTTTCTACTATAAAATGTGATAAAAGGTTAATTATATATGCTTTTAAATATCGAAATTTTTTGCTTAATTGATGAATTTCTTCTTCTTTAAATGTTACGTGAACGCAGTCACGGGTAACAGCTAGTTTTTTTTATAATCTTGTCCTACTCTAAAAGTTCAAAATATTTATTATACTCAGTTGAATGTCGAAAAAGATTTAAAATATCAGATGTACAGAATTTGCAAAAATCCCCCCCCCCCCCCCCAAAAAAAAAAAATGAAAATTCATATAATTTAAAAATTAGATTAAAAAAAATTATATTGCCACATAGGCAATTTTACATATACTATATCAGGTGATACAGCTTATTTATACAACAGCTATTTAACCATGAATAAAAAAAAATAATAATAAATATTCTACTTTAATAACATTGAGAAAAAAAAATTCTTCGGTATTTTGTTAAATATTTGCATTTTAATTTTGTCTTACTCTAAAAGTTCAAAACTTTCTTTACAATCAGTGTAAGATTTAAAATATCAGCTTTACGAAAATTTCATACAACACCCCCCCCCCCCCGAAAAAAAAATGAAAATCCTTATCATTTAAAATTAGATTTTTTAAAAATTTATATATAGCCACATGGGCAACTTTTTATGTAGATCAGAGGGTAATCACAAAAGCTATTCAACTATCAATAAAATTAAATAAATACATATTCCATGTTAATAACATGAAGAAAAAATAACTTATAGTTTCCAAACTTCTTTCGTCTTAAATATATATAGTAACATCTGTCATTTTTGTATTTTTCGTATAAGCGCATATAAATACAGTTATTTTAAGTGCAAAATCTAGTTATAGCCTTTTACTTTTTCCCATTATAAATTTCAAATTACTTTTTTTATTAAAAATAATCAAAAAATCAATATTAGAGTGTATTGCAAATCAAATACATATGTATATTTTCACTGGCAGCTTCACATAATAGACGAGTCTCATGTACTTTATCATTTTTTAATCTGCGGTTTTATGCCAGGAAGTAAGAAAGCATTTGCTGAAGCTTTTTTTTTCTTTATTGCCTTGTGGTCGTCGTTTACTGTGAGATAAGAATTAGCTATTGAAACTAAAAACTGCCATTGAATATATAATTTGTAATAAAAGACAGCATCATAAGTTTAAAAATATATACTTCTAGAATTAGTGGGTTTTTTTGCGAACAGATTCAAAACTAATTGAATTTCATGCAAGATTTTGTACAATAAATAAAATCATAAAATACACTAATTTTAGTACTATAAAGAAATTATGGCACTTACTTCAAACGCTGTTTGCAAGAGGTAAGAAAAATTCCTCGATTTGGAATTTTAAAAACTACCACCGTGCGGGAGAAAGACTTGCATCATTTTAGAAGAAAATTCCATAATGTATCCGACTAGCCATATTTAAAGAATGAATTGTTTCATCCTCAAAATATGACCCGCCGGACGAAAGTTTTTTTTTTCTTTACAGCTTTGACAGGATGAAGACGAATAACACAATATTATTGAAACAATACAAATTAGCACTAAGTCCATTGCACACGCTTTGTAGAGTTCCCGGGTGTAATCTTCAAGTTGTTGCTTACTCTATCACGCCCTTATATCGACGACAGCTTATAAGAGACATCTGATGTCAAGCACACACGTTAGATGTATGTATTCAATTTATAAATAAACTAAGTGAATACGAATTATAATACAGTACTTCAAATTCCACAAAAAACGAATTAAAGTACACGCGTACATAAAAACAAACTTTCTGTTTGAATTACAACGTATACTAATTCGAACGAAAGGCATCTAAAACGCATGCGAACTGAGAGTGCCCCCTGGTGGTTATTGCGTTGAAAGAATCAAAACGTCTTAAATTAAGACACGTTTGAAGCAACGAAGTGTCTTAAAATAAGACGTTTTCGGATATTTTAAACACTATTCTCAGTTCATTTACACCATGATCATAGTAAGACACTTATGTATGTTAAATTAAGACATCTATAATGTCTTAATTTTCAGATTAAGACACTTAAGGGTCTAAAATTCTTTTTCAGTCACATATGTGTCTAATTTTAAGACGCCTCCATTTGCAGTGCAGATCTTGCTTAAAGCTGTTCTCAACTGCTCTACTCAGCAAGCGCAAAAGGTTTTCACATATACAAATTCATTTTTTAACGGAAAGGTATAAAATGGGAAAGCCTGACTATAGAAGCAATTTGGAATAGAACTGTGTTTTCCATTTTTTGATAAAGAAATTACCTATTGAGTTATAAGCGATTTTGATCACGTGACAAAAACGTTTTTCTCCCTTTGCTGGCTGGTTTTTCTGCTTTCTTCAGGAACATCGGTTCAAAACGTCCACTTTGATACTATTTTCTGAAAGATCGTTTGGGAAAAAACGGAAAAAATAGATCGATTATATAGTTCCTGAACAACAACACTTGCTAGTTTCATGCATTTCCGAACAAAAAATAAATTAAAACTTATGTCATAAAGTTGCCATTTTTGATTTGAGAACAGCCTTAAAAGTCTGTACATATGTAACTTTATAAACTTTTTGGAATTTTCGGACCCCCTGCCCCAGCCCCCTCCTTATGATATCATCCGTTATCATTCCTCGAGCACCTCCTCCCCCTAATGATATCGTTATCAGTGGCTAAAAATTCTTTTTATTTTTACAATTTCGTTCTTTCTTTGTCTCTTTTACGCGTTTGCAATTATATACAGGTACGGTTATACATACATTATTCGCATACTTTGCTGATTTAAAGGAAGAGAAGAAGTTGATAAATATCGCTATAATAAAGGAAAAACTTTGGTTTAAATAATACTTTAAAAAAATACTATTTGAACGTATTTAATAATAGCTTTTTGTTACATGATGCATTCAACAGTAATATTGTCTTCTTGCACTTGCCCCCTGAACGGGGGTAAGCAGAACTTCTTATAAACAAAACAGGAGGACAACATTCTTCCCCATTTTTTAGGTGCGTTCGTAATGTAAATACGTAATTAAAATAATAAATATATAAATACATAGCACCTACAGTCGTCGTTCGGACCGTCTCTCTGTCCGTCCGTCCGCATATAACAGAGCAAAAACTATCCTACCGAATGGTCTGAAATTTTAAATAAATAACTTTTGCAAAATTTTGTCGAGTCATTTCATTACAGGTACAATCAAAAGTTTTCCGTTACATTACGGCCAATGGCAAAAAATTATTTCAAGTGAATTTTAATGATGTTACAGCATTTCTAATGGAATGAAATGGATATGTACTTACGAAGTGCACTAAAATATACATCCAATGCAATATGCGGTGCAAAAAATATTTCTAAAACCAGTTATAGTACGAACGCACCTCATTCCCCACGTTTGACGTGCAATTTCTAACTTGTTACCATAGTAAACATAGCAAGTATCATTTCCATACTGGTTTTTCTAACAACCAATTGTATGCGCATATGGCAAAAGAACAGAAAGGGATATTAAATATTTTGAAATGAAATGATTTTATATTTCATAAATTTTAATGATTTTATAATTTGAAATAAAATGAAATGATTTATAATATAAAATAAATAATATAAATGATTTTATAATGATTTTTTAACGGTTTTAAGAATAGCTTTGTATTTCCATAAAAATAGATTACAGACTAAAAAAAAGATAATACGGTAGAACATCTTTTATCCGAACCTCTTTTAACCGAAATCCATTATAATAGCTTTTTTTTTTTTTTTGGTCAAAATCCATTTTGAAAGCTTTTTTTTAAGACTATCATATTCCTCATGTGCAAGAGGTCCTTTCCATACCACGAGCACATATGAATATTATCAATCCCCTTTCTTAGAATTCCTTTGAATTTAACTTGAGCTTCCGTAAGCTGCGGAGTGGAACGAACAAACTAGCGATTCTGAAGTTTTTAAATGTTTTGCAAAAGATTTGGCTTGGCTGGAGCAGCAGAAAGACTGTAATACTGGCTAATAATATTTAAACTAATAATACAAATAATAACTAATAATATTTAAAACTTCTTGATAGAGCTTCAAAGCAAAAACAATCGAAACTGCGACAATCAAAACATTGT
Organism: Maratus speciosus; assembly: GCA_963932465.1. NCBI lineage: Eukaryota > Metazoa > Arthropoda > Arachnida > Araneae > Salticidae > Maratus > Maratus speciosus. Next base: position 19,754,915 of record OZ010792.1, on the reverse strand, counting down.
TTCAAACCCTTGTGAAATATGTAAAAGTTACACAATTTCAAAATTAAAGCTCTGGTAATTTATTCTTGTTTCTATTTTGCTATTGCTTTATTTTTATTAAGCAATTACTACCATAATGAGAAATAGCGCATATATTTCTCCTTAATCTTAAAATTGTAGCATTCTGTATTATCCGAAAATTTCGATTTTCCGAAAGAGAGTCAGTCCCAATTACTTCGGATAATCGAGGTTCTACTGTAGTCTATATAGATGTAAAATAAAAGTTACCAAAAAAAGAAAATTTTGGTGTGATCAAAAAGAAAACTATATCAAAATATAAAACCCACGCCCCTTTCTCGGTATCCTTTGAACTTTTTTTTTTATTATTTAAGCATTTTAAGGTGCATTTTTGGCATAGTAATAAAGATCTCAATAAAAGAAAATGATTCTATCAAGAAATCGTTCGATTTCCTAGGAAAAATTCGAAATTTTTTTATTTTTTTTGACAAATTTAAGTAAATTTTAAAATGTATCTTCTAGTACAGTTTTGAACATTTTGAGCTAATTTATTTTTTAAACTATTCACAGGAATAGTTATACTGTATAATGTAGTCACTGTATAATTTTTTTCCTTCTGTTCATAATAATTTCACTTTTCAATTTCACTATGACAACAACAACAACAAAAAAAAAATCCAATAATCCCTTTCATATATTTTTTCCACCACAAAAATGGATTTTGTTTTTTTCATGTCAGTGGAAATTATGTCAAAGTGTAAGATGGCGGACTTTCTTTGATTTTTAGAAGAAACTGATTCCTGACCGTCGAAATGTGAAAAAAAAAGATTTTATTTTATCAAATTTTCCTGAAAATATAATTTAATTGCAATATTGTCTTCACTACCAATTGAAAAGGAAGATAATTTCAATTTTAATTTGAAAATTGCAAAAAGAAGAAATCTAATAATTCCTATAGTTATCCGTTTTCTCCCTTTTTCAGCAAAAATGGAGTAATCTGATTGCCATCATTAGAGAAATTAAATTCAAATTAGAAAAAAATTAATATCTCGAAAATTAATTCAAACTTTGAAATTCTAATACCAGTTTTGAGATCTGCGGATCAATACGGATTTTTGGTATTAATGATTGTGTTTATGTTTATGACGGCCAATTATCAACACGAGGGATATAGGCCCTAAGAGGGAGTGCGCCCTCCGTGGGGGTCTTTCTAAGGGAACTTAACCCGTATTAACGCTTGGAAATCCAAGATTCGAAGAAAACCACGAAAACTCTGAACGATTAGGCCGACGGGCGCAATTGGGTTCGAACCCAGCACCTCCCGTCTACCAGCTTCGAGAGCAGAACCTCTCGGCCACTGGCGGGGCTGATTTTTGTTATTAATTTAACCGCATAATATTCCATATTTTAGGAGAAATTGTCGTGAAACATAATCAGTTGTTTAATCAGTGGTTTCATAAAATCATTTCATAAATTCGTTTCATAAAATCGTTTCATAAATTCGATTCATAAATTCGTTCCATTAGGATTTTATATATACTATATATATTTAACATCTAAAAAAAAATTAAAATTTCTTAAATTTTGAAGCTTTAAGAGTCCTGCGACCACTTAATCTTTTCCGACACGGAGTAATTCTATTTATAAACTTATGAAATAATGAACTGACACCAGAATTTATAAACGAATTTATTCGAAAATGCGAACTTGCTTATTTTCACGTACATGATAAAAGGTAAATTTAAATTAAATATTCTTGGTGCCGTTTGTCTGTTTTGGAATTAAAATTAGGTGTCCGTTTTTTAAAGGCATCGCCCTTGAAAGATTTAATTAGAATGAATCGCATAAATACTGTGGGATTCGCGATAGTTTGCATTGATTGTATCTCTCAATACGCCTCGAGTGACTTTAAAAGTTAATTAAACACCCATCTGGAAAAACACGGCACTGACCAAGGCGGCGTTGCAACTTTGAGACTTCAATTCGAAGCGCGCTTAGCACAATGCCAAATTTAAACTTTGAACACGGTTTTGTTTTAGCTACACTGTAGAAATAAAGGTCATTACTACGCTGAATTTAGTTTCATGAAATGCCAAATGAAGTTTAACTATGCACTGCTTTTATTGTCAGTACCGAATTAAGTTCATCATAAACAGAATACGATAATATTAAAAGAAGAGTTATACGAATAGCTATATTTGATATTATTTAGGTTCCATATCTCTTTGAACTTTCATGGTATACCCATTTACACTTTTCTAAGATATACAGTTATACCCAACCCTACGTTGTATAGTTTTTTACAAAGTCTTAGTATTCTTTTAGCAACTTTTTTTTTTTTTTTTTTTTTTTTTTAATAATAATACAATTACAAATTCATATATTTATTCTACGGAAACCTCTGTACGCGAGTAATGCTCGCACTTGACCGTTTATTTTATATGCAATACATTTTTTAGATTGACCACTTACATTAAAAAAGCATTTCTCATATGGAAAATACGAATTACACAATCAAATAATTTTTTGAAATTTATCAAAAGCGATATTTTCTTATTAGCCGCATGTTAAGAGTTATTTGCCAAGATTTTGCTACTTATGGCATCCTTTTATATTCTGATAATTTCAGAGCTTATACATGTCTGGTAAATTTGTGTTTTATTTATATTATTTTATTTATTTATTTATAGGAAAGTTTTTTTAATTGATATTAGCCGTAAGAAAATGATGAACTCTTTATTTTATTTTAAGGGCAAACGGATTAATCTTTCGTAATCAGCGCGATATAGATAAAGTAAAAAAATATTTCATGCTTTGAAATTGTTTTTAAAACCATAGACAATCAGTAAATTGAGATGAACTTTGCAAACGAATTCCATTCGAAAAAAAAATCCTATTTGGTGATCTAAAAATTTAAATTGTACGATTACAAATATGTTAGATTTGTGTTTTTTCAATATTATCCTTTTATTTGTTTATAAAATAAGTATTAATTTCGTTATTTTGTCTTTCACAAATATGTTAGATTGGTGTGTTTTTTTTTATATTATTCGTTTATTTGTTTACAAAGGAAGTATTAATTTCGTTATGCAAAAATAGTCAGAAACAAATGCTGAAAAATGTTTAATTCTTTGTGTGCAATATTTTTTACAAGTTTTATAACGACAAGTTTTTAATAGGGCCAACTCTTACAGCAAAAAACAAGCGAAACAAAAAGAGGGGTTGTATAAAAAAATTATCATATTAACATGATTCTGATAAAGCGAACTCTTACAGAAAAATTATATTAAAAACTAGTCAAAAGCGGCCAGATAAAATTGTTAAACTGGGTTTATCTCTAATCTTGATTTAGTTTTTATTAGTGAAATTAGTACTTAACTTTGAAATCTACCTCCACCTTTAAGCGGAGTCGGCAGGGATTTTTTTAATATAAAGCAGTGAACCTTTACTATTTAAATAAACTTAATTGAAATCTCAAAGTCTCGAGAAAGTAAACAACAATATACTCAACTCTGAAAAAGATTTTCCCAATGTGTACCATAAATATTTTTTTCAGTTTCTATTCGGTTACAGTTCAGGCTTTTTTCTTATATAGTGAGTAAAGGTATCAAGAAAACCAAAAACCCATTTAATTTAATACCTCTTTCGCAAAACTGAAAGAGAAGTAAATATAGAACTCTAGAAGTTCTAAAAGGAGAAAAGTTAAAAAATAGATTTATTTGCTCATTTCGAATTATAAAACCTTTCACTACAAATTATATATAATTGATTTTTTTTTTTTAATTTCTTGGAAAAGGATCGAAATATTTTAACATATTTAAAGCATATATTTTTTTAATATATGTTTCTCTTTATAACTCATGTTACATCGAAAATTTCTTCGCGTGCATGAAGTTTCTAGAAATACAGATATGCGTTACGGAATTATAACAAATTTTAAGAATATTCTTTATCACCTAGAAAGTGTAGCGCTATTGAAATAATATGGAATGTCTCCAAAAAGGTTTATATAGCCGAGGGGAAAAATTATACGCTCCGAACTCCCTTTCTTCCACACACAGACGCTTAATTCTTTTGCAAAACATCGTATAAACAGGATATCAGTCGATCGATTAGGAATAACACTGATTGGGTATTATAAGACGAATTACAGTTAGGAAACCGTCTTCCATCTTTAAATCTGAACTTTATTATTTACAGCAACGCCCTATTTAGGCAAAATATCCTAATTCTGCGTTTAAATTTACTTCTAGCTACCAAATTCCAAGTCACTTGAATCTAAAAATTTTGAATTAAAAGTATTCAAAGTTTTGACTATCAAATGAAGAGATCAGATGATAAAGGTGATATGTAACAAAATGAAAAATATTGAGTTAATCATATGATTGAAAATAATCAACGGACTTCTACTTTCTATTAAATTACTATTTGAAAAAACCTACTACTCACAGAAATTTTAATTGATAAAGGAGGTGATTGACAATAAACGTAAATAGATATTTGGAACTTTTCAGTTTATATTTTTTTTATATCCCCTAAAATAAAAATATTATCATTCTGAATTTAGTGTATGTCACTAATTTTAGAAAATTTGAATTAACCTTTAACTATTGTCACAGAAATTGCCGTATAATTACTATGAGCGGAATTTAGCAACTCTACCATCCGAAGACATTTTACCCCAATCATTAGGATACCAGATATCCTATCATTCGCCTCCTGATTGGATTACCCCAATTATAGGAAATCCTTATAGCACGTTCAATTTCTTGTTCATGAGTATTTAATAAAACAAGGTTGAACCCGTCGAATTTCGACGAAGGAAAATGTTTAAGAATGAACTGTTTCATTGATTTATAATAAACCTACAAAATTAGTTATAATAGAAAATCATCTTAAATTGGTTAGTCTAACTCTCAAACAAATATTATTTTAACCTAAAATTAACAAAATGTTGCTTTTATAAAACTCAATTGTCCAGGGGTCGCATTCTACAGGGAAAATTTTATTGTTCTTACCACTATTTTGAAAATAATATCTTCACAGCACCTTTCTACAGCATATTTTAAATTTAAAAAATATGAAGATTATTAATAGTTCTGATAAAAACAATAAAATTTACCCTTTGGAATGCGACCCCTGGTTGTCTGAATTATTAAAATTAATCTTTAATTGTATATGTAATCAGTAAAATATAATAAAAAATATTTATTATGATGAAGTTGTCAATTAAGTCTCTTATGCTTCGTTTTCCTGAATCAAAAAGATAAAATTTATTCTAGTTTGATACAATCAGATTTTTTTCCCCTGTAAAATCTAAATCCGACATCATTTTCACCTTCTCATAATTCACATATGTACTTCTCATATCCGTATTTACCATGTTTAGAAAAATGGTATTTTAATTTGATCATTTTAAATTCATTTTTTAACTCAAAATTGAAGTCACGATTGTCAACAACATATTTAACTGTGAACAGTCGCACTCTTAACTTCAGATCTTAAGAGATTCATCGTTTTCATTAAATATGACGTCACGTATTTAAGCCTTTTACCTAGTGTCTCAAAATTAGTATCAGCACTCATGCAGAAGAAAAAAAATTGAAAACTTTATAATGAAAAATGCGTGCTTTCAAAAACAGTATGTCATTTTCCATTCAAAATATTTTGGTGCAATATGTCCCTAATGGGTTTTGCGCCACTTAATTTTATACAACGAAATTTAAATCATACAAAAAAAGAAAAAAAATATATATTTTTTAATTTTTATCAAAATATGGCATGAATAAAGATAAATAAACATCATTATTCTTTCAATTCTGCAATTATGAAAGTTATCTAATTACGATCATTTTGAAGAAATTTCATAAAATATTTTTAAATTAAAATATTAAAGTGGGGATATTAAAAAAAACGGCTAGTGCGGTCACATATACAAATGAACAGCTTTTAATTAAAAAAATATTAATAAAATTGGTTCAGAAGAAAGCTCACGGGAGCTGATTAAAACACAGCCTTGTGTAATAAAATTATAGTAGGGTGTCTTAAAGAATAGCAGTAAAATTTTATTAGTCAAGAGAATTTTGGTGAAAAACATGGGGAACTTGATATTATTTTAAACCTCAAATTACTGCCAAAACCCTCATTGTTTGCTTGTATAACTCTACGAAACGAATTTATCCAGGCGATAATCATGAAATTCTTTAATATACGTCACTATTTTTTGAACAAAGGCTTCCAAACTAAGCGTGCACATTATATATCACAACTCTTCTATAAAGACACTGTAAATTTTTGTAAAACTTTGCGCTTTATCAGCCTGTGATTTCGATTACGTCATTTTTAAAAGAAGTTTTTCACCTGAGAAGAATTTCAAAGCAGCTTTGGTGAAATTACGTACTTTTACAAAACATATTTCAGTTTTCAGAATTAAAAAACACGCTTTTTTATAAAATGACGTTATTTGTATCCGCTAAAGCAGTCCACTTTTATGATCCAGTCTTAAATAACATCTATATAGAGCTTCTAGAATTCTTAAATTTTGTAGTCAGTTCAACATCTGTAGAAAATTATTAAAATGACGTCTTTATCGCAGAATAATACACAAACACAACAAAAAGCGATATCGTCATTCAAGAAGCTCGGGGGAAAAAAATCGGGTATTTAATGTTACATATGCCTTCACTTGTTTTTGTTTATAATAGCTCCATGTTTTATCAGAAATCATTAACAGAAATAATTTTTTCAAAATTCGGAAAATATTATTACACACGGATAAATAAAATTGTTTTCTTTCAGCTTTCTGATAGGAAATAAGTAATTGTGAAGGAAAATCACGCAGTTATTTAAAATACGTTTTCGTAAAGAGAAAGTGTTATATCGCTTGTAAAATATTTTTGCTATAAACTAAGAAGCATTTAATTGATGAATAGAAACGAAATAAAACCAAAATCCACCTCATTCAGATGGTATTTTTGACATAGCATGTATTTTAATTTCAATTTTTATTAGGAAATGGCAACAAAAAAGTACAACAGTCTACTATTTTCCCTTTACTTTTAATAGAAATGGAGTACTTCTATTGCCACAATTACAAAATTGGTACTAAAAATTATAAAAAAATTAATATCTCAAAAATTAATTGAGATACAGCTTTCAAACAAATTGCATTTAAAAGTACATTTTTTTCCTTATACGATGGTATAAAAACTAAAAATGTGCGATGTGTTGAAGTTTAAAATTTTTCAGTAGCGAAAATTGCAAAACGAATATTCATTTCAAATTTCAAAGTGTTGCCATTCGCAGAATGACGTATGCGTTACGCACAGATATGTTTGTCCTTTATATAGATATGACATTCTCCACTCTGTTTTCATACGCTTTATGCTCTCGTCCAGAAGGGAATATTGAGTGACAAAAGATTAAAAGTCAAAAAGACAGCAGAAAATTAAACTTAAAAACTTATTTAAAACAGCAGATTTACGCATTCTATTTTACTACCGTCACATGATCACAGTCTTTTCCAAGACGGTAAACTTCTTTCTGCAATACAGAAATTTCCACTGTCATTTTCAAACTACTAGTACAAAAATTTAGGTTTTAAGAACCGGATCATTCATTCTCTTTGTAGTCTATATTTAACTCCAATGGACTGCTATCTAATCCTGAAACTAAAACCATTGTATCAAAGAATGATGTTTTACGATGAAAAGATGATTGATACTAAACATTTTTCTAATAAATTTTTGGGCTACTTGACATTTAGAGGAGGTTCCCTCGACGTCTTTAACTGCTATGGATGTTGTCTCTAATGATCTTTAATTTACATAAGCTTAGAACACATAGAAGGTGTGACACAATTCGGGGAGAAAGGTATTTTAAAAAATCGTATTTTAAATCTATATTACGTATTTTTAATCGTATTTTAAAAAAGTAATAAGCATTCATCTTCTCTTTATTTGTTTTGGAAGTACTTTAGAGCTAAAACGATTTACTCCCCTAGTTTAACGAACGCTAAAATTATTTTAAATGTTTACCAGTTCAAGTAAATTTCTTTCTTTAATAACTGATTAAATATTTGATTATTATATATTCATGCATGGTTGATTCTAAACAATCAGAAATCAATAGGCTAAGAGTAAAAATATTTATTGATTTCATTGGGAAAGCAGCAACTCTAGGTGTTTTTGAAATTTTACTTTTATGAAATATTATTTTTGACCGCTTCCCTTATTATCCCGGAGTTATCTCGGTTTCCTATATACTGCAATTATTTATTATCCTGAGTAAGCTCGAGCGTACACGGCTGTTACGCACCACTAGTTCTGAAAAATAAATGTTGTAAAATATTTTCTGTTGTACATGTTGTAAAGGTATACGTGAAATATTTTCGTTTTGAGAAATTGGTGCGTGTAAGAATTAATAAATAGTCGCCAGTCGGGATAGTAATCTGGTGATAAAACTAAATGTTTTAACACCTGTAAAAAATTAAAAATTCAACTTAAAACATGCATATTATCTCTTGTTTGAGTTCTTTATATTTAAAAATAAAATTAAAAAATATGAAGATTTTTTGCAGTTTTTTTTAGGTAGATTTCGTAAGAAATACTACCTATTGCAGTCGTTACCATGGTGCGACTTTTGAAAAATTCCTTCATAACTTTTCATTATACGACCCCAGGAACCCAAAACCACCCCCACCTAAAAAGTTTATATATATATATATATATATATATATATATCAGTGGCGTGGCGTGAAAATTTTCGGTGGTCATCGCAATTATTTAAGTTTGTGGTGAAAAATTATTAACTCTAAAATTCAATGGTTAAATGTTCAAAAGAGAAACTTTAAATCTTACCTTCACTTATACATGAACTCCGAATGTTCTGCTAAAACTGGATCGTAGAGTTTTAAAAGCTTATTAAGAGTTTTAAAATATTGCTTGGTCATCGCCGCATCGTGCGATGACCGGACGCCACGCCACTGATATATATATATATATATATATGGGCATTTCCACGAGCACTTGTCGTGTAAGTCACATACTAGATTTTTGGCTACCAGCATTTTAGAACGGAAAAATGTGACTTATTTTATGGGATATATCTCATTAATTGAAAAAGGCGAAACAAACTTTTTTAAAATAACGGTGTCCAACAAGCATAGTATGTGACTTACACGACAAGTGCCCGTGGAAATACCGATATATATACCGGGTGTCCCAAAAAGGACTGACTGATTTTAAAATTCAATAACTTGCAAACGGTGACAGATATTTAAAAAATTCTTGCAGGAGGGTTATGCATAAGGTCAAAAGTTTTTTTACAGTGATTTTCAATTTTAGTTCGAATTACAAACAATAGATGGCGCTGCGATCAATAGACGCTGAATTCTGGCTCGATTTTTGGTACTTCGTGGCCCGGATAATACATTTCCATCTCCTTTTTCAGCATGGAACAAGAGAAAGGACCAGAAATTGAGCCTGTATTTAGCGACTATTGCTTACAGCGCCATCTATTGTTTGTAATTCGAACTAAAATCGAAAATCACTGTAATAAAACTTTTGACCTTATGCATAAACCTCCTGCAAGAATTTTTTAAATATCTGTCACCGTTTGCAAGTTATTGAATTTTAAAATCAGTCAGTCCTTTTTGGGACACCCGGTATGTATATGTATGTATGTATGTACTAAATTTTGTCCGCACAATAAAAGTCGCAATTATGCACGAATCGTCTTCAAACTCGCCAACAACTTTGAGATGGTTAATATCTCGGCGGGGATTGAAAATGGGCAAATCAGCCCGAGGGAATAGAAATGGGGAGGGTTCAAAATTTTGAATACCGTCTTAACATGATTCTGATAAAACCAGCTCTTTCACAACGACAGAAAAAAATATATATATATTTCGTTATAGCAGTTGCCAACAATTAAAAAAAGCAATAAAATTCTCACCACAACAATTGATTTCCTATTGCAAAATTTTCACGCGAAAATTAATTAAATAAAAAGTTTGACGAATTGAAAACAAATTGAATATTACGTCATAAGTTTTCTAGAGCAAGATTTCCGCCTGAAAACTCAAAATGAAATAAATAGTTTGACGAATTAAAAAAAAATCAAAATATTGCGTCATATTAGAAATATAATGGACACCAGCAGGTGAATATGTAACGTCGTGTGAGTTTGAAGAAACGTATTAAACCATGATAAAAGCCAGACTATGGAAATTTTAACATATTTTAACACTTTGAGGTTCTCTGAATTTGCTTTAGCGATTTTTAAACCTATTTCATATACGTGCTTGTGTGTATTCCTGTATATTAGAATTTTCACAAAATGTTTAGCTCCCTAGAGCTCATTCTTGGTGAAGGAACTGGGTTTATCTCTAATCTTGGTTTAAGTTTTGTTGGTGAATTTAGTACTTAACTTCGAAATCTACCTCCGCCTGTAGGCCCGAGCCGGCAGGGATTTTTTTCAAAAACATTCGTAAAGGAATCTGTTAATCATACCATTCTCCGGGGTGGTTATCCATTTATCATAAAATACTTTTTGCAATTTTCGGGTCAACTTTTGGATTTTCCTACAGTTTTTTGAGAAGAACACTTTTTATGATCTAGTTAAAGACAACCTAGCTCATTAGCTTTGAATTAAAAAATGTATGGATAAAACAATAAAATAAAACTTTTTTTAATTATTTAATTTCATTTTCAGAACTGTTTCAAGCTGAATTATTTGCAATCTAATATCGATTTTTCTGACACAGTGATAGAGCTCCTAGATTGGATTCGACGTTTATTAAAATTTAATAACAAATAACCAAGTTTTATTTTAGGAGTGCAGTTCGAGTAGTCGGGTAATTCTTTAATGCACTTCCTTGCTATATTTCCAACTATCACCGATAGAGAGCTCTGTACCGTGTCAAATTATAATACTGCTCAAATGCATTTTTTTTTTTTTTTCGGTGGGGGTGTTTTAACAGCTAACTGAATGAAGGCTAAAATTTGAGTGAACGTCAATTTATTTTTATACTTCAATTTTATTGTTATAAAAGTTTGAGGCCTCGCAGCACCACCTATCGGTTATATTTGGAATTAAATCAAGGAATTTTATTAAAATACTTTTAGACTTCTCTGATTAATCTCCACCAAGAATGACTGAAAGATCCATTTTATTTCTATTGAATTTTTTTAATTAAGCGTTTCATATACAAATTTTATTCAGTTCACACCAGTTTCTTTAAGAGTTGGATTTCATTATTTGATTACAAATATGCTCTAATTAAATAAGGTAAATATTACTTTCTTTATTACTGCTACAAAATTCAATTTTTGCGTGCATCTTTTGAAAGTGCATATGTGCATCCATGGTCTCGAAGAGGGTTAAATGCACCCTGTACTACCTATCAAAAATATTTCGGTGCATATATCAACATTAAAATCCAACAGCATATTTTTTTCAAATCACAAATGATATTACTCAAATAATTAATCAACCCCAAATAACTGAGGTAATAGAAAAGAGTATAGAAATTCTGTCCAAAATAAAGCAATCAATAATAAAGAAAACCCTAAAGCAACATATTTTTAACATAAAATCCCTTTAAAAAATGGACAGTTCATAAATTTCTGGATTGTGCTAATTAATCTTAATATGGATGATAAAAAAAAGAAAAAGTTGATTATGTTTTAAAATTATTCATGAGAAATGCCTAGTTTTTTTAAAAGCAGCCCATAAAAATACTGAAGCTTCGTTCATAAAATGATGCATATCCCTTTAACTAAGCAATGTCACATGCATGACATTTTAATTTTTTTAAGATGCTTTTACAAAGTTTGTTTTTTTTCATCGTGAGAAAAAATGGTTTATATGCAGATGTGTGAGCATTATTAAGTATGAAGACAGTAAACATAGTATTTTTTTTTTTTAATTTTTAGAAATAAGAAATTGGTTTTCCCATAAAATTTCAAAGCTTATTTATACAAGGTGATTCAAAAGGCCTTAAATAAACTTTAAAGGTAGGTCAACAACACATTTTTATTGTATCACAATAACGTGACCAGTGATACGATGTGTACGCTATCAGCTACATTCGAAGACTGATGAATTCGTGCTCTTTTTGAGCAGGTAGTAGAAATTTCTAACACTTGTCTCGGTGTTACACTATTTCGCATAAAACAATGTGAAATTCTTACATTTTTCATTTCAATAATTTCAGCTTTCGAAAAATTATCATCGAAAACTCGAGCTCAGTTGGAATGGTGTTGTTTTATGACGGCCAATTATCAACACGAGGGATATAGGTCTGAAGGGGAGGAGGAGTGCCCTCCGTGGGGGGGTCTTTCTAAAGGAAACCTAACCCTTTTTTACTCAAGGACATCAAAGGTTCGAAGAAAACCGCGAAAAACTCCGAACGATTAGGCCGACAGGCGAGATTGGTTTCGAATCCTCCATATCCCTTCAACCAGCTTCGCTGAGTTAGAATAGAATAACCTGTATTTTTTACTAAATGGGATGATCGTGATCCCAATATCGATTGCTTTGGTTTTTTTATAGCTACAAACAAAATTCGATTAACCTTGAAATAATTTATGAAGTCCCTTTATTTTTATAATATCGCTAATCTATCTTTGTCTGGCCAGTGTGAAAATAAATTAAATCGGATAAAACATGGTTTCGGCACAGACACCAATTCCGAAATATGAGTTTTGGAAATTTCAAGATATTTTCCAAATGTCAAAAGTAACCACGGGAAATTTCGTTCTGGAAACTTTCTCTATGGAATATAACATATGTATTTTTACAGTGTTATTACTATTTTTTTACGAACATTTTCTGGAGCTACCTTCTATCTTTCTAGTGAAATCCTCTGTATATTCTGTCGTAATTTTAAATGTTTTTAATTTCAAATAAAAAATTATACAGGCAAACTACAAAATGAATCACGTATGAAAGTCTTGTGTGGGTCTTACATATTCAGAAATTTGAAAATACATATTATTGTGTAGTAACGTTGACATATCTAAACTAATTGGAAGTGGCAATCCCAAAACATGTTAATACTTCCTGAAAAATGCAGCATATCAGCACCACCGGTTAGGTGATTTACACCAAAATCTAACCAGCAACAACTTATCTCAACTTCTAACTGAATCTGAAGTTTGATGAAAATCCGTGCATTAGTTTTTGAGGTAGAGCTGTTGCGGAAATCGTAAAAAATTCTGCATAGCAGCGCCACCTGTTGGGTGATTTACACAAAAAACTAATCAGAACCATTTTATATCAGGAACTGAATCTTAAATTTGATGAAAATTCATGCATTAGTTCTTGAGATATATTTATTGCAGAAATTGTGAAAAATGCAGCATAGCAGTGCCACCTGTAAGGCGATTTCCACCAAAAAGTAATCAGCTCCAATTTATACCAGGGAATAACTGAATCTAAGGTTTTATTAAATTCCGTTCATTAGTTCTTGAGATAGAGCGCCCACAAAATTTGTGTCACATACAGACAGACGCACTGCAAATAGAGGCGTCTTAAATTCAAACACATATGTCACTGAAAAAGCAATTAAGACACTTAAACGTCTGAAAATAAAATTTCAGACGTGATAGATGTCTAAATTTAAGACCCATGAACGTCTTATTATGATCATGGCATAAATGAACTGAAAAAAATGTTAGAATTATGATTATATGTCTGAATTTAAGACACTTGCAATTTTAGACATTTCAGGAATTCAGCCATTTGAACCACTCACCAAGTAAAATGAACCGAAGTGAGTAGGTTTGTTTGTTGTTGCAAGCATGAACGGTGCGCGAGAAGAACGCGACCGGATTTGATTATTCCTGATTTGGCGGGCAACGGCTTTTATTCAATGGATTGGCGAAAGTGAATTAAAGTATTTCAGTACAGTAAATTTGTCTGAAGTGTTAAAATTGCTTTTAAATTTATCAACATTTGATAAATTATAATTATTTGAAAGTGTGACGATATATTTTTCCTCAATCCGAAATCTCTATAATGACGTTTGTTATTCACATAATAAATGGAATCGTCAATCGTCGTTATAATCTTATAACGCATTTAAAGTTTCTGCTTTATTTCCAAAACATTACACTGATTGAAGATTTGAACTTTGAATTCTCTTACTTGTAAATCGAAAATGAGTCAGAAAGTGAGTGTATCATCATTAATGAAGAGAAAGTAGTGACGCAGTATTTACTTTCTTTTGTGAAATAGTATGCACATCTACACCTACATTCGTTGGTGTGTTAGTCGTTAGAGAAAAATTTTTTTTAGCATAGTGATCCGATGTCTGTATTTTATATCTTTGTGTCTTCATTTTATAGATGCTAGACGAAAATTTATATTCGGTTTATTGGAATGGTTTGTCAGTACGTGCTTGTAAATGGAGATCGAAAAAAAAATCAATTGGGAAGTATATTTTTCATGGAAATATAAAATTTTCAATATTTCAACAATAATTTTTATCAAGACTCACCAAATATTCAAAAGAATAGCATGATATTTATAAAAATACAGTGGTAAAATAATATGAATACGCATATATTTTTAAAATGGCGTTCAATATCGTAAAATAATATGTCCTTCAAACTGGATTAGCTGTTACAGTTTTGGATATTTACGCCAAGGTAAGGTATTCCACAGGTTTGGAATGATAATTCACAGAACGTTCTTACATATATATTATTATTTATTTATTATTTAAATTATTCTTATTAGACTAATTTGCATTTTTAATATTTTTGTCTTTTTTTTTATCAAATAAATATATTTTGTGTGAAAAGATTTGTTTGCTTATTTCTGATGCTTTTCAATGAGTGCATATGATTTTCAGTATTAATAAATATATTTAATTCTCATCTAAATCTTTACTTTATAAATTAAAGTTTCACGTAGTAAATAATCTATTTATTGTTTGAATAATAACGTGAAAAATACAACAGTTTCAATTAGATTTGGTAAGATGTAAAGAAGTTTTGAAATTATAGAATTAATGTTTCCTGCATGCTATTAAAAAAGAATATTTATAATTTTGTTAATGATTGTTAAATAGCTCGTATCATCTGAGCAACATATTAAAAAAATTGTTCAATATAAGAGAAGCTAATTTTTATATAACTTTGCACAAGTAAGTTCTTTCCTTGCGAATTCCTTTATTTTATATTAGTGATATAATTTTACATACAAATTTTCATTTTTAGTGACAAGAGTGCCATTTATTTATCTTACAGAGTATATTATTGAAGTGATTTTTTTTATATTAACAAATTTAAATTTATCTTTGAGAAACCATGAACTTTTTATTTTTTGTTTTATATGGTGGATATAGAGTATGAAAAGAAATCTCGAAAGTATAAGGGTTTGTGTTATCGTGTATTTCGGAGTATTTGTAAACTTGCAGTTTTTCCTATTGGAAATAAATCACTCTTATTGTATTCAACTGCACGCCAATACTATATATATATATTTAATATTCCTTATGAAAATTTATTTCAAGATTGAATATACCTAGTATGTATTTCCTGCGTTCTCAACACCATACTTAAATTTTAAAACATGAAGCGATCTTGAAAGTAATTATAAACAAATTATAAAAATCGGCGTAATTAATTAAATATGTGCGGAAAATATTAAAAAAAAAAATCAATTTAAATAACATCATGCAAAAAATTTCAATAATATGAAAAAAAAAAAAGAAGAAGAAGATGGGTATAAGAATTCTCGCCCATGACAGTAGGAGATATTTTTCATTTTTGTAATAAAATTTAAGACCTAAATAAACATGTTGTGAAAACGCACTTCTAATGCAAGATTTCAAACAAGTATTGCCAATAATTCTGACTGATTGATAAAGTGTAACTATGCTGATATTTAATATATTTTGAAAAAGTAACATGGTTTGAAGATTAATTATTCTTATAATTATTTTTGCTCCGAGTATGTATGTATTTTCATATTATTATAACATTTTTTAATACAAATTATTTTTATTGTGATGTTTATGGGAAGAAAAAATGTTTTTAGAAGTGTTTTTCAACCCTCAAAGAATTTTTTTTAAGCATATCTGGGTGCTAAAAAGAATCCATGAAAATAATAATAAAACAGAAACTCATTAAAAAAAAAAAAATTAAGGATTTTAAGTTTTATTTATTTATTTATTTATTTTTTTGGTGTGTGTGTGTGCCTGTGTTCGTTAATGACAACGTTAATATCAACACACGTTATCTTTTAAATTTAGTTTGTAGAATATTATTGAATAGTCTCAACAACTGGACCTAGAATTTATTTGGAACATATTTCTTATACTGTCACAAAAAAAGTAAATACTTTTTACCCTTTAGAATGTGCATATAAATTAATATACAGCAAAACCTCTGAATAGCGGACACCTCGAGAGCACGGAATTAGTCCGCTATTTGGTGGTGTCTACTTTAAAGAGGTAAAGACGTACAGATTTAAAGGTGTTGGGGATAAGAAAAAAAAAAAAAAAAAAAAAAAAAAAAAGAGGTGTCTGCTATTCAGCAATTTCCGTTATGGAGGTTTTACTTTAAATACACACAGTAAAACCTGCGTAACGGACATTCCTGAATAATGGATACGCCTGTTTAGCGAATCATAGGGCTTCTGCTTAAAACATGGGCTAAAGGCATATAAGGTTGGCTCGTCACTATGGACTCCGTCCCGCCCACTCTCGTTGCTAGGCAGAATCATACGTCACAAGAATCCAAGAATCCTTATTTTCCTGTTCGGCCGTAACCCGTGTTTGCTATGTTTATGTTTGTTCGTCTGAAATATTTTTCTTTTTAGATTTAAAGTCAAATACATAAAAACTTGAATTTGAAGCTCTCTTTTAATATTTTATTTCATAAAGAGACATTCAATGAAAAGAAAGATATTTTAAAGAAAACTGTTGAATATATATAATCAAACATATCCAATTTAAATATCGACAGTATGTTAATAACTTCTTTTTCTAAATTACGAATCTTTATCCGCGTAAAATATTTAAATGCTAAGTCAGAAGAGATGAAATCATTAAAAAGAAAATTAAAATTTAGCACTAGGGGATGTGTAGAAAAGAAAAATGAGAAAAACTATTGTATAGTTGTTTTATTTTTCATTAGTATTTTCTTTATTATATAAAATCAAATGCTTTAAATTGTAAATAATATGTGAACAGTCGAACTGTTGTAAATATTATTATTTTTTAATTATTGATATATTAAATATAAAAAATTGATGGTGTTAATTATTGTGAGGGCTAATTTCTCCACTACTCCCTCCCCCCTTCCCCTTCCTTTGTATCAGCCTCTGGAAATAACCAATACTTGGTTAAAAAAAACCTGTAGGAAGATTCTATGTGTTTTATATACAGTACAAAGTCTCAAATCCGGACGTCCGAAATCCGGAATTCTCCAAAATTCGGACATTTTCGTAATTGGCGTTTTTATTTTAGCGAAAAGTAAAATAACCCGCTAATAATCGCATAAAACAATATTATATTAAGCTAAAAGTTTGAAACCGAATCCCTTTTACGAATGTCAAAGAAATCTCTAAATATCACACGGAAAAAAAATCTTTAAAAATTAAAAATCACTGCAAGAATTCTGAATAAACTTTATTAAAAAGAGGCCATTTATAATACTGAACTAAAAGATTAAAACCGGATTCCTTTTACTAATGCGGGAAAATCGCCGCGAAACGTAAAGGCAGAAAAAATAGAAAACTTTAAGCGTCTGAAGTTTGCAGAGAACATAATTTACTATAGTGAACAAAACCATTGTAACTGGAATTCCTTCATGAATGCCAAAATAATTGCCTCGAAACGCAAAAATTCGCATTGCAAATCGCCCAAATTTCAAAAATTGTGTAGGATAAAATGTACTATATTGAATTAAAAGATTGAAAATGAATTCCTTTTACGAATGTCAAAAAATTGCCTCTAAAAATCTAAAATTCACATAAAAAATTCGCGAAAATTTCAAGAAACGCTGTACGAATTCCAAATAAACATCCAAGAGGACAACATTTACCATATTAAACTAAAAGACTAAAACCAGATACCTTTTAATGATTTGGGAAAAGTGCCACACGCGCGAAAAAAGAAGGAAAAAAAATTTTTTTTTTTAATTTAAAAATCGCAAACAACAAAATTTATTGTAGATAAATTTATTGTCTAAGACATTGTAACCAGAATGCTTTTGTGAATCGCAAAATAACGCATTTAAAATCCCTAAAAAGTCATTAATCACGGGGCTAAAACTTTGAAATCGAATTACTTTTACGAATGTCAAAAAATCGCCGTATAACGAAAACAAAAACTCTTAAAATCGCTTAAAAAATGCGATACAATGAAAAGTCGATGTAGGATTTCCAAATAAACTTCACTGAAAAGAGGTCAAAGTTTATTATATTGAATTAGAATATTGTAATCAGAATCCTGTTAGTAAAGTAAATTTTTTTTCGCAAAATTCATAAAAACGATAAAAACCACGTAAAAAATTAAATTAAAAAAAAATTGTTGTAATTGAGATAGTTTTTACTTTTTGAAAAACACATATTCCCCAATTAAAATATCTCTTTAGTATTATTTTAATTTATTTTCTTTTAATTATTAATTAATTGTTTTCTTTTTAGTATTAAAATGCTTTCCAATGCGTAAATAATTCACCGGTGAAAGTGGATAAAGTTTTCTTTCTTTTTTTTTTTTTTTTTTAATTATGCAAATGAACAAAAATTCGGAAAAGTCCAATCGACGAGTTCTGGACGATTCCGAATTTTTGACTTTGTACTTTACTAATATATGCTTTAAAAGAATCATAATTGCATATGTTTAAGTCTTTTTTACTGTTTTTTACAACTTACAAATATTTTAAAACTTATTAGTCTTTATAAACGTAATTCTGAGAAGTTATTTTGTTTTTCTAATTTGTAGAAATTCCATATTAAAACGTACATTTTAATTAAATGAATTCAAGTTGCAACCCACTATTTTACTAATTTAATAAATATATATATATATATAAATAAGAAATTGTCAACTAGTAAGTAAAAAATATATATCATAATAACAAAATAAGAGAGAAAGAGTGAGAGAGAATATAGAGCAGCTGTAACTGTTTTTTCTCTTTTTTTCAAAAATGTTTAATTTTTCACCCCCGTGTCACTGTAAAGATTTTAAAACTTATTAATTTTCTTCTATGTAGTTTTAAAACAGGGATGTCAAACTGTGGCCCGCCGGGTACCACTAAAATTTTACAGTTATATTTGCCTTATCTAATCGTCGAATTGCTGCGATTCAACCTGCCGACTATTTCTGTAAAATTTTAGTGGTATCCCGCGGGCCACAGTTTGACACCCCTGTTTTAAAACTTAGGTCTCTTATTTCTTTACACGTAAAAAAAAGTATTAAAAATTTTTCCCCCTTAAAATTGCATAACAATTCAACTGTATATAACGCTATTAGCACAGGAGGGATTCCGACTGTGGATTCTTGTGACGTAGCAGAGAAAGACCCCTCCGATTGGGTGAAAAGTTACGAGCCAACCTTTATAGTCTAATAACCTTGGTCTAAAAGTACCTGCTCCTTTTTGTTTTTTATTGGGGGGGGGGGGGGGTGATACAATTTTCGTAAATCTGCAATTTTGAATACCTTTCGAAATTACGCTGATTATAATGAATATTTTGAACGGTTAGAGTAATATAGTATGATTTAAGAAGGTTTTCGCTACACAGAAATTTCTGGTATTCGGGAATGTTCATTAGCGGACACTTCCGAGTTCCGAATTCTGGTCACTTCTATTTAACGAACCATAACGTTGGGTTGGATTTTTTGCAGACGCAGGATTTTATTAAAGCATTAGCAAATTGGGCGATGCCCCCTTCCCTTTGTATTTTGGTGGCCCCAAATTTGGTATTCTATTTTTGTAAAACTGATATTTTGAATGTCTTTCAACATTATGCTGATTAATGTGCTGTTGTCAAATGTTTCAATATTTCTTGCTAATGATAAATAATATAATAACAACAACAAAAAAAAAAGTAAGAGTTTCATACTTTTTTTTTTTTATGTTGGGATCTCATATACTGAAAATTTTGTGTAATCTAGTGTTAGATTTTATTTAACACACAAATAAAAATGTCACTGGGAATATCTAATTTAAATGGAAAAAAATTGAACAAAGCAGGGATAAGATTCTTTCTGAAGGAGTGAATCATTTTTTTTTATAAATGGGAATAATTTGTTACCATAAAGCAGAGCTGATTGCAGCATGGATAAACTGGGCTGTTTCTTTGTGCCTTTAGCTTTACGTGCTCCTACATTTGGTATGAAATTTCTATAAAGCTGATATTTTAAATTTGTTTTGATCTTATACTTATTTTAATAAATATTTTGTACTTTTAGAAAATGATTAGGTTAAGAAAAAGAAATATTTATCCAAATATGTATTTGTATTTAATGGCATTGAATAGGCTTATTTTTTTTTTTTGTAACAGTATATGAAAGACGCGGGGGGGGGGGGGGGGAAGCGAATGAATACTAGATCTTTGGACTAGAATTAATTTAAAGTTCTCACTGAAAGTAATAAACGTTTTTTTATGCGCGCATATATGATATCACATAAATACATTTTTAGGTGATTGTATACATATATATAATATCCTGTTCCAAAACTACAAAATACTGATTACAATCGTCATAAGTTCAAAAGTGATTTAAAATATCAGCTTTATGAAAATTTTGTACCCAATTTGGGGTACCCTAAAATCAGGGGGCAGATGCTTCAAAGTTTTCCTGCGCTGCGATCAGCTGTGCTTTATGGTAACAAATTATTCCCATTTATAAAAAATGTTTCAATGTGGTCAAATATGGCTGCGTATGTGGCTT
The DNA here is from genome assembly GCA_963932465.1 of Maratus speciosus. Classification (NCBI taxonomy): domain Eukaryota; kingdom Metazoa; phylum Arthropoda; class Arachnida; order Araneae; family Salticidae; genus Maratus; species Maratus speciosus. Next base: position 19,734,004 of record OZ010792.1, on the reverse strand, counting down.
AGAAAGAAAAGTGGTCAAAGATGGCTTTATATTGGTGGGGGTGGGGGGTGGGGGGGGAGGAAACCGGCTCAAAGATGGCCGCAATTAAGACATTTGAAATGTCTGAAATTCAGATGCAAGAAGTGTCTAAAAATTTTCAAACATTTTAAAATGTCTGAAAAACGGACACTCTTGTTTCAGACACTTAAGTGTCTGAAATTCAGACAGAAGAAGTGTCTGATAATTTTCAGACATTTTAAAACGTCTGAAAATTGAACACTGCGTTTCAGACACTTAAGTGTCTGAATTTCAGACATTTCAGTTTAGAGTGCGGACAGACAGACTCACAGACTAACAGACATACATTTTACGAAAACATATTTTTTGGTATCTCTGACCCTAAAACGTGTAAATCAGTCGAAAACCGGAATATGAAGGCATTCACGAATCCAATTACTTTCTTCTTTTAATGATAGAAGAAATTAATTTGAAAAGCCTGGAAGTTTTATGTGGAGACTATTGTATTTTTACACTTTAATACTCCTTAAACAATACAATATTCTGATATTTAACATTGTTTCCGCACCTGGATATAAGCAGTTCTTCCCACGAAGAAAAAAATTAATGTAACAGAATCTTAAAAAAATTTAGTATCCCGCTCGAGTAATTAAAACAGTAAAGTGCCATATACTGTTATTATCACTGTTATTATTACTGTTATTACATAATCAATTATTACGCGTAAATAAACAGACAGCTCCAGTGTTTTTCTAGACAGCTTGTAAAGAAGTCGGATATTGTACGACGAATGTGGCAAATTAGATGCGTTTGTACTATAACTAGTTTTATAAATATTAAATTTTCGCAGCGCTTGCGTCCCTGCGAAATGTTGTCCTTTCCGAAATGTTGAGAAAGTAAAAAAAAAAAAAAAAAAAAGAAGAAAGAAAAGAAATCGGGAATTGCACATCAAACGTGGCAAACGATGTGCGTTCGTACTATAACTAGTTTTATAAATATTCAGATCTTGGTGCAATAGCTGTTGCACTCTTATGCAAAAATGCATGAATGTAAAATGTATTATGATTATATGCATTAGATTCAGTAATACGGAAATAATAAGTTTCCATCTTAAATAGGACGAAATCACCATGGCAGCCTAGAATCATTACCTATCGTGGGATATCATTGAATTAATTACTTTGGATAGGATTTAATAGAATGAAAAAAAACTTTTATTAATATCTTTTTGATCCGATTTTTATAAAATTTGAAATGACTCGCCAAATTTCTGCAACGATTATATATATATATTAAATTTCAAATCATTCGTCCGGGTAGTTTTTGCACTGTTATAAGCAAACAGACGGACAGACAGACAGACTAATGCCCAGACGACGACTATATGCGCTACGTATTTATATAATTACGAACGCACCTAAAAACTGGACATTGCTTATGAAAAATTCAAAAAATAATCAAATTTGTTCTGTTTAATTGTCAGATTAAGATTAATTAGCCTTTTCTTGAAATTTATGCGTTTCATGTTTTTTATGGATGTTTCCAAGAGCGAAGCATTGATCACGGAACTGGAAAGAGTTCATTCAACTAATGCAACTGAACTGCTGTTATGAGCTCGAGGATCCATTGCGCGGCGGGTGTCGAGCAGAGTTCCAAAATGACGCAATTCCATGACATAGGTGAAAAGTGCATATTTTCCTAAGACTTTCCAATTATATAGAATTGTTCTATAAGTGTGACACCATATGACATGTATCATGTGACACCATATGAGTTTTCCTCATGGATACCATCTAGACCCGTTTTTAGAAGGAAAAGTAGAAAAAACTAAGAATGATAAACTGATGGGAAAAAAAAAATTGTTACGTAAGTCCAAATTTTACTTTTTTCTATCTTTACAAGAAGAAAGTATTGGATTCGTGAAAATTTTCGACGGATTTACACCTTTTAGGGGTCAGAGAACCCGAAAAACATGTTTTTACAAAATGTCTGTCTGTGAGTCTGTCTGTCTGTCCGCATATGTGGTACAAATTTTGTAGGTGCTCTATCTCAAGAACTAATAAACATAATTTAATAAGATTTTAGATTCAGTTAGTCTCTGATATAACCTGGTGCTGATTACTTTTTGGTGTAAATCGGCGCTGGTATGCTGCATTTTTCACGATTTCCGCAATAGCTATATCTCGAGAACTAATGCACAGATTTTTTAAAACTTCAGATTCCCTTTGTCCTTTATATAATTTGGTGCTGATTACATTTTTATGTAAATCGCCTAACAGGTGGCGCTGCTATGCGGCATTATTCATGATTATCGCAATAGATCTATATGAAGAACTAATGCACGAATTTTCATGAGATTCAGTTAGTCCCTGATATGAATTAGTGCTTTTTCAATTTTGGTGTAAACCGCCCAACAGGTGGCGCTGCTAGGCTGCATTTATCCCGATAAATGTATCTCAAGCACTAATGCATGAATTTTCATCAAAATTGAGATTCAGTTAGTCCCTGATATAAATTGATCCTGATTAGTTTTTAGAGTAAATCGCCCAACAAGTGGTGGTGCTATGCAGATTTTTTTTACGATTTCCGCAATAGTTCTATTTCAAAAACTAATGCACGGATTTTTATCAAACTTATACAAAATTTAAATCCAGTTAGAACTTGAGATAAGTTGTTGCTGATTAGATTTTGGTGTAAATCACCTAACCTGTGGCGCTGATATGCCTCATTTTTCAGGTAATATTAACATGTTTGAGATAGAAGAAAATTTTGGAATTGCCACATCCGACTAGTTTTTGTTCTTTTAAATTATGTTTTTACTTTCTTCTGTCTTTACAACAAGAAAGTATTGGATGCGTGAAAAATTTCGACTTCCGATTTTGGAGGGATGGAGGGATTTATTCGTTTTAGAAGGTCCTGAACATTATTTGATAGTTTTTATAAAATGCCTGTCAACGAGTCTGTTTGTCACACTGTTTGTGTGTCTGTCAGTGGCGTGGCGTGAAAATTTTCGGTCGTCATCGCAATTATTTAAGTTTGTGGTGAAAAATTATTAACTCTAAAATTCAATGGTTGAATGTTCAAAAAAGAAACTTTAAATCTTACCTTCACTTATACATGAACTCCAAATGTTCTGCTAAAACTGGATCGTAGAGTTTTAAAAGCTTATTAAGAGTTTTAAAATATTGCTTGGTCATCGCCGCATCCAGCGATGATCGGACGCCACGCCACTGGTGTATGTCTATATGTGACAAACATTTTGTGGACGCTCTACCTCAAGAACTAATGCGCGGAATTTCACAAAACTCTAGATTCTGTTAGATCTGGATATAAACTGGTCCTGATTTAATTTTTGGTGTATATCACCCAACAGGTGGCACTGCTATGCTGCATTTTTCGCAATAGCTCTATCTCTAAAACTAACGCAACCTAGATATTCGTCAACCTTCAATTCAGTTACAAGTTTACTTAAGTTCTTGCTTATTAGGTTTTAGTGTAAATCCCACAATAGGTGGCGCTACTATGCTGAATTTTTCACGGTTTTTGAAAAAGCCATATCTCAAAAACTAGTGCGCGCAATTTGAAGAAACTTAATATTATGTTACATTTCCACGTATATAGATTCTTATTAGACTTGGGTGTATATTGAACAACAGCTGTTGATTTTATACTCTTTGGGTTAGAGATTTTGGTTGCGGACATCTAAGAGGGTGGTTCCGAAATTCAATGTAAACATACAAACATTACATATTACATACAAAAACATATTAAATACAAAGTATGCGATGATTTGTATGTAATGCGATGAGTATATCTCATTGTTAAATGCATCCAATTCAACGAACCTATACACCCTTTCAATCCTCATGATGGGCTTAGATTGTTATTTAATTATGGCACTGTGATAGTGAATTTTGAATTATTAACACGTATTAGATAGAAGAAAGTTTTGGGATTGGCACATCCGACTAGCTTCGTCTTGCGAGTAATATTCTAAGCCTAATCTTTTTTAACACTTTCCAACAAAGTTGAAAAGTGTTTACGATTTCGGTTTGTCTGTCCGTCTGTCCACGTTCTAACTCTCGTAAATATACTCGGATTGCCCTGAAAATTTTGGATGTTATTAAGGTTCACCATAGCACGATCCTTATTTTAAGGGGTCAGGTACCTTTTGAACCAACAAAGTACACGGAAAAGTGACATCTGTAAGAATTGCAGTCACTCGTTAACTAATTAACTTTTAATTATAAAATTGAAAACACATGTTAGGAACGATTTATTTTATCAACTTAAGTTGTTAAAAAAAGGTATACACATATATAGTTGTTTTTTTTTTTCAATTTATTTTTAAAGATAATACAATTTTTACGAAAGAATTATTCTTGCATGCATTGCGCGCATGATTTTTCCCATTTGAATGGCTGAAAGGAGTCAAGACTTTTTTAATAAGTACAGATATAAAGTGTTTTCAAAATGACCTACAATGAAAAAAAATAAAACTTGTAGATCCCGAGAAAAAAAGTTTTTTTTTAAGTAATTCGAAATATCGAGATTTTTTTTATACAAAAGTAGTCGTGAATTCTAAACTTCTTACTTGAGAAACATAATAATAGGTCATTTTGTGCTTCTGTACGTTTAATACATCCACCAAAAATTTCGTGAAATCCTAGGTAACCGTTTTTCAGAAATCGTGCGTGCAATGATCAAAATCGCTGTTTTGAGAAAATTGGCTTTAAAGACTGAATCACCCGTTGATCATATAGCAAAACCTTAAAGTGTTTTAGACATATCTTCTCTTCTACTGCGAATTTTCGTATGGGGATTGCTTTTAAATGTTCCTAAAGAATCATATTTAATTATAAGCTATTTTTTTTAATCAACTAGGGGGCCTCCGCCCCCCCTGCTCACTACGCTCACCAACACCCCGCGTAATCGCTTCGCGATTCCATTCGGTATCGCGAAACAATCCCTATTTTCTAGCCAACCCCAGACGTAATTGTTTCACGTTTCCATTCTGGATCGCTTCGTGATCCCTTATCTTCTATGCATTCAATTTTTAGATTCCACTTGGTGAAAACGCGCTCGTCGCTAATTTGTAATTATAGTAAATAATCTTATCCTATAAATCTCCTCTCCTCTGAAATTTTCACTTCGCCGCCTTTTCTCCGCCAACATATATGTGTTAAATTATATATATATATATATGTATATATATATGTATGTATATATATATATATATATATATATAGTGTTACGAATATTGTAAATAGTTAGTGTTTGTGCTTAAAAATAATGTAAATAGTTCCTAATATTAGTTTTTGTTGCATTGAAATATCTCGATTTTCTGCAAGCTAGTAAACCTATTCTATTTCAATGGGAATCTATGGAAATTTTGCGAAATACTGGAAATAGCGCCAAGTTGGCGGCAAACTTGGCGACGTTTGTAGGCAGAGCCGGTTCTCTCCCTTGGTCAGTGTTGCCAGATTGGGGATTTTGTCCCCATTTTGGGGGATTTTGAACCTCTAGGGGAATTTTTTGGAGACAAGTAGTTCGTGGGGAAATATTTGGGGATTACAAAAATTTTGGGGAAAAACTTGGGGATTTTTTTTTTTTTTTTACTATTTTTTGTAAAGATTTCTTTTAGTGCTGTAGAAAAATTGGATCTGTCTTGAACCCAATTTTGTTTTGAAAAACGAAAATACAATCTAGAAATCGGAAATATCAGTCATTATTCTCTTGTATGTGATCGTGTTCGTTGTACTACAGTACCGTTTACACGTATTACAGATGCATCAGGCTCTAAATAATAAACCTTAATGTGACTAATTAATCTGCAGGAGTTATACAAAATATTCTTTCGTCGTACTTAAAAAAAAAAAAAAATTAAATATGTGAAAAGCAGATATTTTTCTCTTATGATATACAAAAGCATATTGATTGATACAGCGAAAATACCTTTACATTATGATTATGTACTTCAGTACAGGGATGACAAAACAATTAAAACAGCGTACCATCTCAGATTCATTCAAATTCCAACTGATAAGAGATTGTCTAAAGCTATGGAGCTAATGTAACAGTAATCCAACATTGTTAGATAATACTTTTAAAAACAAGTGTAAAATAACTTGTCACTGCAAAATATATCTCTCATTCTCTTAATGTAGTTACAGAATATGCATTCAACCCAGTTTAAAAGTTTGTTTTTTGTAAATGGGGAATTTTTTCAAAAAAAGGCTTGACTTGGGGAAAAATTTTGAGTTTAAATTACTTAAATATTTTTCATAGTGGTAAATTGAAAATTTGAAAATTCCCTTTTTAATTAAAAACTGAGTTGGGGACTAAAGCGGAAAAAAACACTGATTTGGGGAAATTTTCAGAAATTTTGGGGAAATTGACTTTTGACTATCTGGCAACACTGCCCTTGGTAACCCCCTTATAGCGTCAGGAAACTCTGACCAATCTCATGAGTTTCGCGGTGTCTACGCAGATTTTCATTGGTCTATTTCCAAAGCGTTACTTTTTTTTTATATATAGAAGGATTTTTGGTCGCTTCAAAAGTTACCTGACCCCTTATAGTCCAGTCATTTGGTAGAAAATAGGGGAAAGTTTTGGTGTAGTTTTGATATTTGGTGCCTTTATGTTTTTTGGGTCGCTGAACACGAATTTGAAGTTTGCCAACAAAATTTATCCCGGGAAACACGTTTTTTTTTGGCAAAAAACTGGAAAAAAACGGGATTTTCTTTGTTTTTTCAAAATAACTTCAAAATTATGCATTTTACGCAAAAGTCTTCAGTACATAAATTAAAGAGAATAAAATTTCCCACATTTTACGTATTAAAAGTTTTTTTCTTTGATCAATGGTTTAGCCGTGACAATGCCGCAAAAATGGGTGTGAAAATAAAAAAATTCTGAAAAAACGGGAATTACGGAAGTGCACGGTGGGTGATTTACCGATTCTAGTTGGCATAATTATTTTTGGCGTCAATATAGTCGCATCGCCATGAAATTGAAAAATGTTATTGATATTCACTATTGAATGTTAGGTATTGTAAAATGTTGCGTGTAGCAGTCATAATTTCGTTACAGGGACATTCAAATGTATTTCATTATATTACGGCCTATGGGAAAAAATCGTTTGTGTTTTTTTTTTTTTTTTTTTTTTTTTTTTAATAATGTTTCATAATTTCAAACACTTTTAAATTTATATACATATCTATGAAGTGTACTACAAGATGATTTCTTATAGAATATGGTATGGGTAGTATTTATCGATCATTTACAGGGACACTAAAAAGAATTATGTTACATTACGGTCTATGGAGAAAAATTGTTTGTGGTGTATTTTGTTCATGTTACACCTTTTCAAAAGTATTTAAATTGATATATACATATCTCCGATATGCTCTATAAGATGCTTACTATTGAATATGATGTGCAATTGATCTTTCATATACCGGGGTACACAAAATAAATCAGTTATATTTTTCTCTGTATGAACAATAATTGATGGAAGTGTATTTTCAGTTGTGGAACACTTTTTAAATTTTAAAAATTGCATACTATTTAGCATGTATAAATTCTATAAATCATATATAGGGCTGCACAAGACATCTATATACCCGCTTATTGCCGGAAATTGCTAAAGAGGAATTTTCAACTGTGATATGCGTTCACTAACAGTTCTAAATTTTAGCATACACTGTTAAAAATTTGCACCATTCTGGCAGTTCATTTGACCGGTTTTTTTCCGAAAAGAGTTACACAACCGTAATTTTAACACTATTCTGACCATATTATTGGCCATTTTATGGTCAGAATATAATTAAATTATGGTTATGAAACCGTCTTTTCAAAAAACGGTCGAATGACCTGCCAGAATGCTGCAAAAATTTTAACAGTGTATAGTGAATTAGATGATACATCTATAGTTCATATACAGGGATGTACAAAATTTTCAGCTATTTTTTCGATTTTGGTTGAAATTGTGTTTTCAAACGTGTTATATGTTTTACAAATTATTACTTAGACATCGTTTTTCACGTTCTTAAACTATGAAGTTTTATTATAGTAGCCCGAATGCGTTCAAAAATGTTCCATAATCTTATTGACGCATGATTTTACGCTCTTCTTGGTAATTTTAATGATACTTTCTTAACGGTATGGAAGGTAAAATGATAAAACTATTTTTGTACTATTATAATAAATTCTAAAATTTCTTTTTCTAAAATTTAAGGTACGGGACAAACATTCGACAGCATTAATGAAAATTGCTGTGTTGCATATTCTGTTGTACATTCATATTTATTTCTGCACAAACCTTACAGAATATATATGTATAACAGAATACCTGTTAGGAAACCTAACAGGAACCTTATGTAAAGATAGGGAATCATAAGATATCACGATTAATATGTCATGAGAAAATTCCTACATTATGTTTTGCATTGTATCAAATCTGAATTTGGAGAGTTTGTCTGGATCAATTTTGTAACCACTCAGAATTTGCAGCCAAGTAATATATTTTAAATGATTTTGTCCCGATATATCTACATACAACTGGCAATTTTTGTCCAAATTTGGTCATAAATTTAAACATTTCGCTCTTGCAAAACTTCATGTGCTCTTCATTGTAATTTTCCTCTATAAACAAAATATTTTGAACCAAATTCACATTTTCGTTACATTTTAAATCTTGTTGCCGTTGCATAATGATGCAAAAGTTTATTTATGTGACTAACTTAAATTCTGCTGTCTTTGATTTAAAAAAAAAAAAAAAAATGGTACTTGAACAAAAATGTCAAGAAAATGTCATGCCAGAAGGTATCAAATATTTTTTATTAAAAAAACATTTATTTTTTACTGTTGGTAGTAATAAAAACACCCACTAATTCTATACGTCTATTTTCTATGCTGTAGATGTCGGTGAAAAGCAGGGACTCTCAAGTAAAAGAAAGCGGAAATAATATATTTTTGTTTTTTAAATAAATGTACTTACTAATGTACATGTTTATTTATAATTAAATAATGATTCATAATGAGTCGTCCTATTTATTATCAGCAACTTCATTGTAAAATGTAGTCATTCATATAATCTTTAGTATAATTTATAGTCAGTGCTTGTGTAAAATGGTCAGTTTTCATTTTAAATCTACGTACAGCGGCGTAATTCCCTTTTCTCTGAATTTTTTTAATTCACTCCCATTTTTGTGGCGTTTTCACGGCTAAACCATTGATCAGAGAAAAAAGCTTTTAATACATAAAATGTAGGGAATTTTATCCCCTTCAATTTATGCACTGAGGACTTTTACGTAAAATGTATAATTTTGAAGTTATTTGGAAAAAAAACAAAGAAAATCCCGTTTTTTGCCGAAAAAACGTGTTTCCCGGGATAAATTTTGTTGGCAAACTTCAGATTCGTGTTCAGCGACCCACAAAATATAAAGGCACCAAACATCAAAACTACACCAAAACTTTCCCCTATTTGTCCTTTTTGAGCCTGGACTATTGGTCTTTGGAGCCTTTTGATGCCTGGACTATTAAATGAAGTTTGAAGCATGTTTAATTCATTTACAGGGATAGTGAAAATTATTCCGTTTAATTACGGCCAATGGGAAAAAATTGTTTCAAATGATTTTTAACCCCTTCGGGACGGGAGCCTTTTACGAAATTTTTAATCTTTTGTCACAGTTTTTTAAAAACAGAAATTTGTGTCTTCGTGAAGCGAGAAAATGCGCTGATTAAATAAGGCAAATTTTACAGTAAAATTTTACTGGTGAGGAAAAACAAGGATTCAGACCGCTTCATGCGACACGTATACGTTACGCTCGTCCCCAAGGGGTTAATGATCTTACACACCTTCACGCATAAAATAATTGTTATGCATTTATGAAGTGCACTAACATAAGCATTCTGAAGAATATACAGTGCAAAGAATACTTATTATTCATTTACAGGGCCACACAAAAGAATTCCGTTAAATAATGATATGAGGGAGGGGGGGGGTATTTTGCGTAGTATTTTAATTATGTTAACCTATTTCATATATTATGAAAGTGATATACGTCGCTGAGGTAGGTTTACTATAAGTTATTTCATGAATAATAAGAAGTGCCTAGCATTTACAGGAACACACAAAATATTGTCAGATACTATATTGTGTCCGAAGTACTGCACATAAATGATGATTGCTGGAAATGCTTTTTTAATTATGATATGCGCTTTTATGTTTCATTATATTTATGCATATTGTACGGTGTGTATAAATGCTACAGTTCATTATAGGGATACACAAAGAATTTGTAAGGGTTACTGAGTATAAGGGAACTTGTTTAAAGGTGGTTTTTAAAGGAGTTATGCATTTTTACGCTGAACTGCATTTAGTTTACTAAAAAATGCTTGTAGAATATAGAAAAAATGATAAACAGGGTTACGCAAAGTATTGGATACATAACCTCTATAGATCATAATATCTGAAATGTGATTCCAGTAGTTTTAAAAATGTTTTAGTTTAAATTAAATTTTAGCTAAATAGTAGCGTGTCATAAAGGTACTATTGATTATGAACGGTAACTGCTGAAATCAATTTTTAAAATGTTTTATGCGTTTTCTAAAATGTTTATTTAGTTATCTTATTTACCTTATTTCCCTAAATAAAGAAATTTTGTTAAAGCATTCAGGAAGTGTTGGAAACCATTTCATAGTCTATGCTGGACGCATGATTTTTCTTTCTTGTTTTTAATTATTTGGGTTTTTATACCTATGTCTGTTATCTGATTTTTTTCAACAGTTTCGTCTTATAAAGTTAAGATCCGTCTGTATCGCGCAAAATCGTTGGTACATTCCTCTTCTGCAGGCATTTAAGAAGTGAGAAACGTTGGGATTACTTGCATCCACGTGCAGTTTTGGCAGTTAGCAGTGTTTCTTTGAATGAAACTTCAGTTAAAAAAACACGCCCCAACATCATTAAAAACAGATACTTTTTTGTTTAAAAATAACTGAAATTTGAGATTTTTTATTTAAAAATGTATAAAATTAACACTTTGTTTAAAGTTAACAAAAATTGTCGTGATTGGGCATTATGAATGGATCGATAAATACCGTCACAGTTTACAAAAAAGTCATTTTGTCACAATGTGCCGTGTTCAATACTGATCGTTAGCTGCATGTGATAATTATAATATTTACTCGCATATTTTGTGTACTTTTTTCACCAGTTTCTCAATGCTAAAATTATAGGGTGCGAAAAATGCACAGCTTTTTATAAAAATTATTTATTGATATTAAATTTACTTGAAGAAAATCTTAAAAAATCTTTCTCTTTAAGATAATTATACCATTTTTAAAAAATAATTAATAAAAGAAAATTGCAGTTGGGACAGCTATTTAAGTGGCGTTTTAAAACGGGACTAACACAGTCCTTTTTTAGTTTTCACGAATATTCTGGTATAATAATAATAAATACCTAAAGCACGAAAGAGCATTAGTAGAATTTAAAAACTCTATTGATATATTTTTCTGTAAAGTAGACCCCTCTAAATTTAAGGACCGAAGTAAAACTTATTTTTTTAATCATTATAATTTCCCAGCACGAACAATATAATCAAATATAATGTCTTACAGGGGCTGTACATATATAACGTTCTCAAAATTTTGGCAATTTTTGACCCCCCTGCCCCCTTTACGATATCATACGTTATCAGCCCTTGACCCCCCTCTCCCCTAATGGTATCATTATTAGTCTCTTTTTACACTGTGTTCTTTCTTTTTCTTTTTGCACGTTTTCTATGATATAGATTTATTATTCACATTATTATTATTATTTACTGATTTAAATGAAGATAAGTCAATAAAATATCACTACTATACATGAATTAACTTTATATCAAGCAGCACTTCCAGGAAATATATACTATTTAAAAATATTCAATAATAACTTTTTGTTGCATGATGATGATGTTCAACAGAAATGTTGCCTTCTTGCATTTGCCCCCTGTACGGGAGGATGTAAACAGAACTTCTTATTAACAAAACAAGTGATTCTTTCACATCTTTTTACTAGTAAACAAAAAAATTTACTAGTAATTAATCAGTATCATTTCGAACCTAGTTTCTCTAAGAATAACAACGCATTATATGCGCATATGACAGAAGAATAGGACTACCAAACCTTGGGAAATTCCATGTTTTCGAATAAAATGATTTTTGCAATTATTTAATGGTTTTAATAATAATTTTGAATTTTCATAAAACTGATAACAGAGTAAAAAAAAAAAAAAAAAAAAAAAAAAAAAAAAAAAAAAGTTAACAAAAAAAGTTTTAAAAAAAAGTTTAAAAAAGAAAATTTTGGTTGGATCAAAATTGAGAACGATAAAAAAAGACAAACCCTCCTCCCCTAAAGAAATCTTACGATATCATGTGCCAGAACCCCCTCCCCCTTCAAGTGATAACATTATATATGCACAGTTCAAAATTTGACGGATTGTTTTTCCTAACCAATGACCTGGCTCCAACCTGCCCGGTATATTACCGCAGCTGAACGGGTTCGATACCTAGTATCGGGGCGTATAACCACCTAATCGCCGCGTAGTGGCAATAAGAATGACTTGCGCATATATTGTCATCCTATCGGCAGTACCTAATGCTTAGTTGGGAGCTTTGTTATGCCAGTTACTTAACATTTATATCTTGTTTTTTGGCACCTACACATTGCTACCCAAGTTGGTCTCATAATTTAGAACTTTGGTCAGATGACGAGATCTTCATCTGGCAAGGCACCTCCATAGGTATAATTCATAGGTAACTTGGAGGATTATTATGCAACTAGTGTTTGTTTGGACAGGGCATAGTCTGAAACCCAAGTAGAGTCCTGCATCGAATGGGGTTACCCGGCCCGACTAGACATTAAGTTTTTTTCGGTACGAGTCGGATTTACTCTAAACATTTCGGGTTCAGTTTCGGGTATTTCGGATCGGTCTTAGTGATCTTAAATAGTTATTGCGCATTCCAAGGCTGGCGTACTTCAGAAACAGAGAAATGCTACTTTGCAATTTAGCATGGTATGCAATATTCTTTAAAAATATAATTCAATTCAAGTACAATACTGATTATATAAATATCGGCATTTTTTATTAACATTATTGGGACTGATCCGTTCTAATTCAATTAACTTTTACACAGACGCGGGTAGATCACTCTATTAAAGTAATAAAGGAACTTTATAAATATTTAAAAATATAATAAAATTTTGTTGGTAGCTATACATAAAACTAGTATGTTGTGGCCATCACAAAACTTTCTTCTATATAAATCATGTCAATTAAATCATTTCAATAGTAAATGTCAAGCACTAACATAATCTGAAGTTTGATCAAAATCCGTGCATTATTTCTTGAGATAGAGCTATTACGAAAATCGTGTAAATAAATTACATCAATTTATTCATATAAAAGTATACCTGAATTTGAAATTTGATGAAAAACGTGCATTAGTTATTGAAATAGAGCTGTAGGAGAAATTTTGAAAAATGTAGCATAGCAGTGCCACCTGTTGAGCGATTTGCACCAAAACACAAACAGTACTAATTCATATACCGGAATCGTAAACCGGAATCGCCAAAACACAAACAGTACTAATTCGTATACCGGAATCTGAAGTTGGATGAAAATCCGTGTATTAGTTCTGGAGCTAAAGCTACTGTGGAAATCACAAAAAATGCATTACAGCAGCGCCACCTGTTGAGCTATTTACACCAAAAGGTACAAAACATCAATTCATGTCAAGAACTAACTGAATCTGAAATTTGATGAAAATCCGTGCATTAGTTCTGGACATTGAGCTATTGTGGAAGTCGAGAAAAACGCTGCATAGCAGCGCTACCTGTTGAGCGATTTACAGCAAAACATAAACAGCACTAATTCATATCCAGGTATACCTGAATCTGAAGTTTGTTGAAAACCCGAGCATAAGTTCTTGAGATAGAGCTGTCGCGGAAATCACAAAAAATGCAGCATAGCAGCGCCACCTGTTGAGCGATTTACACCACAAGGTGCAAAACGTCAACTCATGTCAAGCACTAACAGAATCTGAAGATTGATCAAAATCCGTGCATTATTTCTTGAGATAGAGCTATTACGAAAATCGTGTAAATGCTGCAAAATGCAGCATAGCAGCGCCATCTGTTGGGCGATTTGCACCAAAACGTTACCAACAGCAATTCATATCAAGGATTAACTAAATCTGAAGTTTGATGAAAATCCGTGCATTAGTTCTTGATAGAACTAATGCACTTCCCGCTAGTGCAGAAATCGCGGGAAATGCAGCATAGCAGCGCCACCTGTTGAGCGATTTACACCAAAAACTAATCAGCATCAATTTGTATTAGGGACTAACTTAATATAAATTTTTATTAAATTCCGTGCATTAGTTCTTGAGATAGAGCGCCCACAAAATTTGTGTCACATACACACAGACAGACAGACTCACAGAGTCACAGACAGACATTTTGTAAAAACATGTTTTTTGGAATCTCTGACCCCTAAAACGTGTAAATACGTCAAAAACCGAAAGTCGAAAATTTTCATGAATCCAATACTTTCTTCTTGTAAAGATAGAAGAAAGTAAAAAGTCGAAACTAATAGATATTGGCATCACAATCTAGTCAAAAAATACACCATGGTTCATTTTAACCGAACTCGTATTTCTGTTAATAATTTTGCGAAAACAGAATTTATTTAAATGGAATACCTTTTAAGAAACTTACATTATATTGTGCGAAATGCTATAATAACAAATCAAGTGCTAGAAATTTCAACTATCTATATAAATATCTAGTTTCAAAGTATCTAGTAATGTTTCAAATGAAAATCAAATTTCAAATTAATTGCTTAAAAGGCGCGAAGGCCAATCTAGTGAAAAAGATTCCATTCTGGGACTCGAACCGGGGCCATCAGTATAGCGCACTGACATTCTACCGATTAAACCACATGGAACGATACCCAGCTTGGAAAGTCTCACTATAACATGTTGGTAAGGCTACAAACGCAGCCACAAGATGAAATAATTTTCTGTGAGCCACCGATATGGAGCAAACACGAAACTTAATTAAATCCAGCATCGATTCAAACTATATTAATACTCGGAAATTTTCCAGAGAGAAACATTCGCTTTGCATACAATATTTTCACTACTTTCATTTTTCACCTTTGCGGCTTTTAAGTAATTAATTTGAAATTCATTTTCATTTGAAATATTGTATGCAAAGCGAATGTTTCTCTCTGGAAAATTTCCAAGTATTAATATAGTTTCAATGGATGCTGGATTTAATTAAGTTTCGTGTTTGCTCCATGTCGGTGGCTCACGGAAAAATATTTCATCTTGTGCTGCGATTGTAGCCTTGCCAACATGTTATAGTAAGAAGTTCCAAGCTGGGTATCGTTCCATGTGGTTTAGTCGGTAGAATGTCAGTGCGCTTTACTGATGGCCCGGGTTCGAGTCGCGACATGGAATCATTTTCACTAGGTTGTCCTTTGCGCCTTTTAAGCAATTGATTTGAAATTTGCTTTTCATTTGAAATGTTGTATGGAAGGCGAATGCTTCTCTCTGGAAAATTTCCAAGTATTAATCTAGTAATGTTGTTTAATAATAGTATGGTATTCTTTAGAGAGAGTAATAAAATAATTAATAGCTTGTTTGGGTAACTGATATATATTAAATAATCAGCTTTATGCAAGTATCATTTTTCTCCGCAGCAATACATTTGTCACCAACCACCATCAATCTCATTAAATTCTCACTGCAATGTTCATTTTTCTATAAGTTATTAACATAAACACGAGTTCGGATAGAGGAGAGATACCCTGTATTTTTATCCAAATACGTGAATAGAAACTCCTCGCTCTGTCGTAAAAATGACTCATTTTTTTTCGTATGCGTGACCTACCCTTAAAATATGTTTAAGAACATTTCATTCATCCAATATAATTAAAATTTTATGTGTAAACTATTTATTTCTAAACTTTAAAACTCTTTAAAATGATTACTATCTGCATATTTAATCTCACAACTTAAACACCTGTATATAAACAGCTTTTTCCCACGATGTAAAAAACTGAAACTATGCAAAAATATCTTAAAAAATTAAAATGTCATGCATGTGTCATCACTTAATTAAAAGGCTATGCATCATTTTATTAAAGGAGCTCGATTACTTTTATAGACTGCTTTTGAAAGACGAAGCATTTTTTATGAATAATTTAAAAGGTAATCAAACAAACCTTTTTTTACATCCGGATTAAGATCAGTGACTCATTTCTTGAAATTTATGAGCTTTTCTATCTGCTCTTTAAGGGCTTGGGGTTTATTTTTTAATTGATTGATTTCACATGTTCTGTACTCTTCCAATCGATATTACAAAGTAAAGAAGTAAAAAAGTGTTTCTGATATCCGTTTAATATATAGCCATTAATCACCGGACACTTTCAATTTTAGACATTTTGTCGAATATTTAAAAATATACTTGTCGTATTCTTCTGGAACTTCAGGATTATAACGAATATTTTTGACCTCATATTCATCAACGTCGATTTGATAAGGAGGACAATTAGGGGGTCAATAAAAAATAAAACAAAAATAATAATATTTGGGATCATCCTGTAAATTAAAATCCACCGAATGATCTATCGCTGCAGAATACAAGTATGTGGATACTGTACAGTACAACATGCTTACTGATTCTTGTAAGAATAGTGCGCATATTCATGGAGATACAGCATTTTTTTTTTTTTTTTTTTAAGTTCAAAAAATGTTTCATGTTTTTAGCTTATATCATACAGGGTTTTCACTCAAATTTAACGCCAGTTTAAGTAAAATTAGCAAAATGTAGTAGAAAAAATATCGTGCAATTGGAATATATATTAAATATTTTATGAAATATGAGCAGTTGCTTGAATTAAATTTTATGTGCGCATGCGCGAACGATAACATAGATTTTGTTTTTAGATAATGTAATAGTTAACTCTATGGAGAAACATATAAAAAAAATCCAGTCAAATATCGTGAAAATTCAGAAAGATATCGACGATAGAATGAGCTGATTTTTAGTTTCTCTCTAAAAGCAGCTGAATGGTAAGGGATTTTCCAATAATTGCCCACTTCATTATAATAACCTATCTTTATTATATTTTATTGATTGCGTATATATGAGGACGTGAGTTTCAAAACTCGCCTTATCCAAAAAATCAAATTTTGGGAAATCACGAAAAACTGTAACTGCGACCCCGCGCATCGAATACCTCCAATTTTTTGTATACTCATAGCTAGTTGCTCTGTGATATCATTGTGTTAAGTTGGAAAATCTACTTTAATTCATTTAATTAATTAATTGGAAAAAGTTTCGGAAAAGAAGAGTTTTGTTTCCAACCTATGGATAAGATTAATTATGTTGCCAATCGTCTATCATACTTGCTGAAAGAAATTAATAGTTTCTATTTTTGGTCATCGTATGATAATATTTTGGATTAAAAATAAACCTTACGAGAGAAATTAGTATGATTAAAATTTAGTATTACGTTTTATTATAAAAAAGCAAACTTATCAATGATCAAATAAAACTTATCATAAATAGCTTATAATTAAAATAACTTTTTTTTAAAGAATATAATATAATATAATCTATATAACATATAATATTATATATATATATATATATATATATATATACACCATCTCCTTCTGTTCTGGTTCCTTAGAAATAATATTTTTATAGAAAGTAAGCACCTCCATTTCTGATCAGCTTTCACCAAAATGTTTTTTTAACAATCCGTGGACATCCTTAAGTTTCCCTTGCTTCACAGGGACTCCCTCCCCCTTCTTTTTTTTTAAAAAAAGTCCAGGTTTTAGATGCCTCTAGCACAACTTTTACTCTCTGAATTTTTATATTCCAAGAATCTTCCAAAATACACTTTCACAAATTTGAAGATGGTGATGGTTCTTAGTCTTTATATAGTACTTTATCGTAATGCCTTTGAACGCGCACTGAGATGCACTTAAAAAAATATTTCAAGCTGAAAATTTTACTTTTCTGGATATTTCATGGAAGGAAATAAACCTGGACGGTTTCTTGAAGGAGATGTTTGAGATGTGAACTTCAAAATAAAGTTACCTTATGCAATTTTGTCTTTGCTTGAAAAAAAATGCTTGGTGGAAGCGTCATACATCTTGCATTGAGACAGTTGAATACTCGAGGTTCTGTTTCTGGTGAGTGCACTTTGAGAGGACCGGAAATGCCTTAGGTTTATGTCTGAGAATAAAAATTAAATCTTTTAACACCTTCTGACAGTTAGAAATATAGAAAGCGATTCTCCATTTTGAACTTACATTTTAATCTTGTTTTGCGTGTATTCTTTACTAGCCCATGTGTTCGTATTTCTTTTTCTCTTCTTCCCACTTCCCCCACAAAATGCAAGAGTTTATTTACGGTCCATTATACATAAGACATGCTGTAAAACTTATTTAATCAGTTTGTATGAATGGAACAGGTAAAAACTTTAAACTAAAATAGCAACAGGTCGCAGAGAAATGAAGGAAAATTACTGTGATAGTAGCTGATAAGCTAGTCGTCCGTAGGTCTTACGCATGCGCAGGGATAAAGCTAGTTTTGTTGCCAAATCCCTAGTGGATAAGGCGAGTTTTGAAACCAAACCAATATTTTAAGAACCCAAAAATAAAGGATAAAAATATTTTTTTTACAGATTATAGTGTTTTTTCTGTGCAGGTTTACCAATAGACTAGATTTCGTAAAGAAAACTCAATTTTTTTAATTTTGGATAAGGCGAGTTTTGAAACTCACGCCCTCGTATCTGTATTATAAAGGACAAGCGTATGTGGGCGTAACGCTGACGTCATTTTGCGAATGGCAACATTTCACGATCAAATTTCGGTTTTGAAATTATCGCTACTGATATTTTTTAATCTTCTGACCATCGTACATTTTCAATTTTTAGAACGTCATATAGGGAAAAAATCTACTTTCAAATGCAATGCGTATGAAAACTGTACCATAATTTAAAAATAGCAAATAAAGCCTTTGTGCAATAATATTAAAAAGCAGAAAAACCAACGTTTAAAAATGCACAAAAAAGAAGCACATGAAAAGCAGCAAACAGCTGTTTCGAATCTACTAGCGAGATTCTTCTTCAGTTCAAGATAGGGAAAAAGGGACAGCGTGCTAGAAAAAACAAGGCTGTACCTTAAGGCTCCGCTGCACAGAGCCTCTGGACTTTCGTAGCTAACGTTAAACCAATGCAAAACCCCTATAGCTATATCTCATTTGCATTTAAAGATTTTCGTAATTTTTTTTTTTTTTTTTTTTTTTTTTTTTTTGCATAAGATACTTTAAGTCTTTTCTGTGTTAAGTCTGTTTGTACTTTTTTGTTTTGTTTTGTCATTCAGTGGTAAATGGAGGTGAAATTCTGGTTTGACAAAAACTGAGGTACTTTTCCATAAAACGCTTTATAGAGACTGAAAAACAAGCATCTCTAGAATTTGAAAAACTAATCTCATTTCATGAAAGTTCAAGCTTTCTAAATATAATTTTCTTTTAATTCTGCGCAAATTAGAATAAGCGTCATTTGCATTGGAATTTTAAAAAATCTTGTGAAAAAGCAGCATTTTACGTAAGAATTCCGCCCCTACTCGTTAAGGGGGAAGTCATAGGGGTGAAATCCGAGTGGGTGAAATGGAACTGTACTTTTGGGGAAAGTTCACACCCCCTACCTCTCAAGACCGAGGACTCAAGAAAGGTGTCCTGTTACACTCTTATCCCCATATTAGTTTTTCTCCTGTAAGAAAACATTCTGCTTGATTACTAAAATAGATCTTGTGAAAATTTTACTTTCACACATATATGTTTGTGTTTATATATTTATTTTCTATTTTAGTAGAAATTGTTGAGATATATGTTCATTTACTAAATAAAATTATTCATACTTAAAATAAATAAATAAACAAAAATGAACTACCGATATAAAAAGAAAAAGGGACAGCATCGTACAATAATTACTCGAAGGAAAAAGAATAGAGGCGAAAATCTTGCAACATGTAGAAAAAAATTAAACGTTTAGTTATTATTTGTATATCTCTATTCTAAAAAAAAGTAACTACCGCTGTCACCGCCGCCGCCGCCGCCGGTTTTGAATTTTTTGTGACCGTTGTAAAACAAAACTTTCAAATGGAATTTGTTTGCAAATGCATCTCAGTTTACTGATTGTCTATGGTTTTAAAAACAATTTTCAAGTATGAAATATTTTTAAATTTAACTCTATCACGCCAAGCTCGATTACGAAAGATTGATCCGTTTGTCCTTAAAACAACATAAAGAGTTCATCATTTTCTTACAGCTAATATTCCAAAAAAAATAAAAATTAAAACTTCCTCTATGTATATATATATATATATATATATATATATATATATATATATATAATAGTATAAATAAAAGACAAATTTAACAGACATGTAATTGGACTACGCTCTTAAAGCTCTGAAATTATCAGAATATAAAAGGATGCCGTAAGCAGCAAAATCTTGTGCTAATAACTCTTAGCATGCAGCTAATACGAAAATATCGCTTTTTATAAATTTCAAAACTTAATTTGATTGTATAATTCATATTTTTCATATGAAAAAATGCTTTTTTATTGTTAGTAAGCATTCTAAAAAATATACTGCATGTAAAAAAAAATATTAGTTTTCAATTTAAAAAAAAATAAAATTTCACCTACATTCTGTAACCCGGGTACGATCCCCTAGTAGTCCAGTAAAATTAGACCAAATCTCCTTCTTCCTTTATGTTTTTTTTGGTGAGCTGAACCTGATTTTTACTTAGCCAGCTCGTATTTGGTCGGCTAAAAAGTTATAAGCGAAAAACCATGAAAATATCGGGGGGAGGGGTTTCGAGTTTTCCATTGTATTCTCTAGAGGGTTATACTTTTTTGAAAAAAAATTACTGCACCAAATTAAAGTAGAGAAAATTTCCTACATTTTGTATATACAATATTTTTTTCTAAGATGAATAATTTTGGCAATACGAGTAAAAAAGATTTTAATGATACATTCAAATTCGATAATCGGATGTCGAAAATGCAATGTTTTTCTGAATGCAGAACGAGTGGGCGGATGTCCTTGAAACATTTCCATGGCATATGATTTTACAATAATCCCCTCACTTTTCTTCTCCTTCCCATCTAGGACATTTTTTGGCTCGTGTTGAAATTGAAAGTTCAGCTCTCAATTTGTTTTTAGACGTCTCATCGGTCGGTTATACATTTGCCTTAATGTACGTACAATGTGTATTTAATTACAAATTATGTGCTTTAAAACGATTCCGTGAAATGTGAAGCGAAATTCAGGATGGTACAGAAGCTTTTTATCTGTGACACGGAGTTAAAGTGCAGAACTAAATTAACAGAAGTAAAATCAAAAGGTGTTGAGTCCTTCACATGAGTAAGTAAAAAAAGAAAAGATGGTAAAAGGAATTATGTAATGAGCAAGAAGTCCTTAAGTTTACTTAAAAAAGGCCGTAAACAGTACACAAACGAAACACACATTTCTGCAATTGGAAGAGGATTTCTGAAGACGTAGAAAGCCAACTGTTCAGCAGTATAGCAGTTTCCGTTTCAAAGTCATTTCTTTTTGTTTGAAGAAGAAATCCCACCATGCTTTAAAGCAAAAGAAATTTATAAAGCAATAACAAAACGAAATGTACATTGACAGTCCTTTTAAATGTTACAACTTTCTGCAAATCGTGATGATAAGCTGGGGCTTGCCATAATCTACCGACTTGATCATGTGACTGACTTGGTTACTGCAGAAAGGCAGTATTATTTGAAATGCATGAAAAGCTCTATCAGCTCGCAAAATCCACTGAGACGCAAAAAAGTCTATTTGCCTCTGACATAAACACAGCCATGTAAGTCATTTATTTTGTCTAGTGGAGAATGAATAACAATACCAATTTTCTATAGAAGAATTAACAGACCAGATTAAAGCAGGTGAATACTGTCCTTCAGTGGAAGCAGTTAAATCACACCTTCTAAACAAGTATGAAGAAGATATTGTTATTGCAACCATTGCAAACAAGGTATTGTTCTTTGCTTCAAGAACATAAGATGCAAAGATGCAAAGAACATAAGCCATAAGATGATTTTGAGTGATGTTTGATATCAACAACGATACTCATCACCCCAGGAAGAACGACGGCGTATTATTCAGGTTACGTTGAAGATAGTGGCTGAAGATATTCGGTCTGAGGTTTACAAATCTACTCATATCCTCCTGCAGACGTGTATTGAATGAGAATGAGTCTCTCATTGCATAAACCATAAAGATTTCCATATGAACATTATTTTTAATAAAAAGACAAGGAGACCTTAATAAATGCTAGAAAAGGAGTACTGCACTACCTCGCAGCATTATTACTGCAGTAAGACTAGGAATCCTTTTAAGACCGCTGCAAATATAGTGTCGCTTCCTCCAACGGAAGATGCAGCTCGATACCCATGTCTAAGAGTTTACCACCAGTACACCACAGCCATGGCTAGTTTACTGTATAAAAGCCAAGGAATGGGGCTGGAATAAATCCAAGATAAGCACTACACTAATAACAACTGTCAAACCTTACGCACCTGAAGCTGTTCTACAAAAAAAAAAGTCCTTCAAAGGCAAAAAAAACTGCAGTGGAAAGTATGGCTGTAGTAATGCAAGTTTGTTTTGTTCGTTCCTTTGTTTGAACTGAGATGGTCATTGTGACAATCTCCGCCGAAGGTGGCTCGGAAATAGAGGTTGATAAGCCAATTCTCCAGGATATTTT
This sequence comes from Maratus speciosus, assembly GCA_963932465.1. Taxonomy (NCBI): domain Eukaryota; kingdom Metazoa; phylum Arthropoda; class Arachnida; order Araneae; family Salticidae; genus Maratus; species Maratus speciosus. The sequence goes on along the minus strand of OZ010792.1, from coordinate 19,711,140 downwards.
AAGCCAAGTGGAGACACAACTTGAGCAATCAAGATAACGTTGACGTTCCTTTCGAAGAACATCAGCCAGGCTTTTCAAAGCTACCAAAACGACATTAATGGGAAAACAACTCTGCATTTCTCTTTTTTTTTCTTGTTTACAATCTTCCACGTATGTTATTATTATATTAAACATGTAATAGTTTTAATTGTACAGTTATAATCATGTAATAGTTATAATCAGATTGGTAGAAAAATAAAAATTGGTGTTCTCATCTGTTCGAGTGTTTGTGTTTTACGATTTTCTTAATTACCTGATTTCAACTTATTTTGTTAATAAATATATAAAAGATTTAAAACTTGGTAAACAAATATTTTCATATTCAAAATGCAATTACAATTATCTAAAAAGCTTCAAATTGGCGATTTAAATGGATGCATTGTGATGGTATCGCGTTTTCGCCCTCCGATGATGGAATTTGAATATATTGCTAAAATTATTTTTGCTCGTATTGCAGGAAAAAACATTGTGTATGAAAATTATAGGAAATTTTCTCTAGTTTAATTTGGTTCAAAAATGTTTTACCCTCTAGCGAATATAATGGAATACCCGAAAAAAAAAAAAAACGATTTTTTAATGGTTTATCGCTTATAACTTTTTAAGCCGACCAAATACGAGGTGGCAAAGTTGAGATCGTGTTCAGCACCCCAAAAAACATAAAGTAAGAAGGCGAAAAAACTTCTCCAAAACTTTCAAGGCAGAATCCTAGATTGACTAGACTCTAGTGTTAGTAAATGTTTATATAACCATTATAATTACTTTGGACACCTTAGTTATCCTTTATTTTATCTGGATGAAAAAACTGTGTGGCTTAGTTAAAATAGATGTTTAATTAGTTTAAATCCCACTTCCCTGTTTTGCAAACGCACTTTTTATAAGCTAAGTTTTCCTTCACATACAAATAAAAGTGCTTCGACAAGAAAGAAGAACCTAATGTCACAATTCCCATTTCTCTCTGTTTATTCGTTTACAAATTTATAAATCCAGTTTTGCTTCGTAAACGAATCACAAGCATAAGAATGAATAAATCTCCAGGTACATAAAAGGCTAAATGGCACTTTATTTTCTTTTGCCCTCAAAACTGTTCATATATGATGGAAATTCATTATCCCGCAAACAACGGGGGAATTGTCTGCACAGCGTTAGGGCAATATAGACAAATACACTAAAAGTTCTCTTTATTGTATTAAAGTAAGAAAGGGGGAATTTTCGGAATTCTTTGAATAATAATATTGTTTTCGGTTATTCATTCAAAGAATAACAAGAACGAAAAATCTTACATTCGGCGTAGATTGCGAAACACTTTCCAACAATAACAGAATATTAATAAAAAATTCTAATTTTTCATACAGTGAAATGAGATATCTAAAATAATAATTTAACACATATATAATAAAAATTCATTTTCTTTAATTGTGGTACATATTCGGTAATATGTTCAAATGCTTTCGTGTAGTCCTGTATATGATCTTTAGAATTTATACACACCAGGTAATGTATTAAAAATTAAATATGTATAAAATTACATATCACAGCTGAAAACACACTTCTACCAATAATCGACCATAGCCCTTCTTGTGACAGACTTATTTTTAGTGTATCTATAAATGAATAAATTATATGCACTTCATAATCTACTAGAAAGATAATTTTGTTAGTCATTATTAAATTACTAGAAAGATAGCCCGTCAAAAATGACTGAAAATGAGATATAAAGGTTCATTACACTGTTCATTACAGGGCTGTTTCATTACATCGCAATAGCAGCAGTCAGAAGTTCTCAGTCCTGTAACATCTGTGAGGTATGACTATAGTTATACCATATATAGTTTCAATCTTGAAGTCAAGTAGTTAGCCTAACTTTTCTCAATCTTTTCTATTGGTGATGCCATTTGGATAAGGCTCTTCATAAGGCAAATCTCGAATTATCCTCACTCTCTCGACAATATATAACACATGTGAAAGAATATGAATTTTTATCGCTTGTTCCGCAATGATAGATGAAAGTAACACATTTTAAAAACGAAACACATTCGTGAAAAACTATATACTGAATACATAAAAAACGCAATTTAAGGATAAATTAAAATTTGGTCATAAAACTTCAGAATATACGATGAGTTTTTTTTTTTTTTTAACTCTTTCATTATTTAAATGCTCACCTTGATCTTCAGTATCTTCGGCATACTTTTTTAACTGCTCTTCCTCTTTACATCTTTAAATACTTACGTACAGTTGTCCATGAGAAATAGTCGGTTCTTTTAAATATTGTCCGCTATAGAAAATGCTCTCCTTGTGAATCATTTACCGTCATTGCAAATGTCAGTATAAGTAGAAATTTCATTCATATGAATTCATTTCGTTCAGTTCAAATTAAAAATTCTATAAATTATTGAAAAATGTATTTCTTTGTTAAAAAACATATTCAATATTATATCTCTACATCATTATTAATTTTCCACTCAAAGAACAGACCAAACCTAAAAAATATCGTTTCGGCTTTGAGTTGCCATTATCAACTGCATGAGAAAAAGAAAGAAACAAACACTATAAAAGCCATAGTAGTAATTCAATGTTTTATTGATGTTTTATACATCAGTTCCCTTTTTCTAATGCAGACTATTTCGTGGCGCTGCGAGCGGTGGTGACGTTATTAACGTCGTTTAAAAAGTGAGGCGAAATAAATATTCAATGCGCGAATATTTGAATGATTGTAAAAAATGAATGACCATAACAGCTCAGCGCTTGTTTACATTAGCAAAATTAAGCATGATTTCTAATATGTTTTAACGATTAGTGGAAAACATTAAACTTTTCTAAGAAAAAAATATGCTGAACATATTCTGCTTTTATATTTAAAAAAAAGGGGCTGAACAGGCGTAATTTAATATAGAATAAACATATATATATATTTTTGAAAGACATTCTATCATAAAATTTCACAAAATGTAGAAAATATATATATACGAGCATATTTATATGCACTAAAAAGTAGAAAATTTTGGGCTTGAAAAGAAATTGTTTTATTTTTTCATCACCAAGAAAAAAAAAAATAACGTGGGCACGAATGCAATTTGACTTCTGTTCAATTTTTTTTAAATATTGTATACGTATGTATTTATATATAGATAAATTTGACGCCCACTTTTTCATTTTTACTTTCTTTTATCTTTACAAGAAGAAGGTATTGGATTCATGAAAATTTTCTAATTCCAGTTTTCGACGGATTTACATGTTTTAGGGGTCAGGGATTCCAAAAAACATGTTTTTACAAACATGTCTGTGAGTCTGTCTGTCTGTCTGTATGTGACACAAATTTTATGGGCGCTCTATCTCAAGAACTAATGCACGAAATTTAATAAAAAATTATATTCAGTTAGTCCCTAATCAAATTGATGCTGATTAGTTTTGGTGTAAATCGCTCAACAAGTGGCGCTGCTATGCTGCATTTTTCACGATTTTCGCAACAGCTCTATCTCAAGAACTAATGCACGGATTTTGATCAAACTTCAGATTTAGTTATTCCTTGATATGAATTTATGCTGATTACGTTTTGGTGTAAATCGCCGAACAGGTGGCGCTGTTATGATGAATTTTGCAGGATTTACACGATTTCCCTAATAGGAAATCCCGATTTCCCTAATCTTAAGAACTAACACACGGATTTTCATCAAACTTCAAATTGAGTTAGTCCTTGATATGACTTGCTACTGATTATGTGTTGGTGTAAATCGTCCAAGAGGTGGCGCTTCTGTGCTGCCTTTTTCACGATTGCCTCAATAGCTCTATCTATAGAACTAATGGACCAATTTTCATCTAACTTCAGATTTAGTTATATGTTGACACAAGTTGTTGTAATTAGGTTTTGGTGTTAATCACACAATATGTGGCGCTGCTATGCAGGAATTTTCACGATTTTCGCAATAGCTGTATCTCAAAAACTAATGCACGGATTCTCTCCAAACTTCAGATTCAGTCAGACGTTGACATAAATTGTTGCTGATTAGGATTTGGTATAAATCACCCAATAGGTGACGCTGCTAGGCAGCATTTTGCTGGATTTAGACGATTTCAGCAATAGTCATAGCTCAAGAACTAATTCACGGAATTTCATATCTTTAGAATCCTCGTGAGATGCATAGATTGCCATTTAATTTTGGTAGTGTGATAGCGAATTTTGAAGTATTAACATGTATGAGGTGGAAGAAAGTTTTGAGGTTTGTACATCCGACTAGTTTTTCTTGGACATGCGAAAATAAATAAAACTATTTTTTTCAATCCCAAAAATTATTTTCTACTTTTTAGTGCATAAATATATATATATATATATATGTTCTATATTTTTGTGAATTTGAATGAAAGCATGTTTAAAATATTTTTTTTTTCTTTTTTTTTTTTTTTCCTTTTAGTAAAACAGCTCCTTTTAAACACTTTCCAACAGAGTTCGGTTTGCATGTCCGTCTGTTCACGCTTTAACTCATGTAAATATACTCGGATGCTTACAATGGCTTGTTCAGTATTGCGCATGAAGCAAGTAGCATTAATAGTCCATTTACAGGGCACTCAAAAGAATCCCATTACATTATGGTATGTGGGGAAAAATCGTTTAAAGTGTATTTTAATGACATTATGCTATTTCAAATGTATTGAAATTGATGTAAATCACTGCACTTCACTAAAAAATGATTACGATAGAACAAGGCATTCATAGCATTTCTCATTCTTTGCAGGGACGCAAAAGAAGTCTGTTACATTACTGTCTTTGAGCAATAATTGCTGGAAGTGCGTTTTCAGTTTTGGAATGTGTTTTTAAATGTAACTCATTTTTTGCATGTAACTTGTTACATTCTATACCTCATATACAAGGCTGCACAAAATAATTCCTTATTAGCGGAAATTGCTGATGGGGATTTTTCAACCGAAGTGTATATTTCCTATCTGAACTCAATTTGTGCATGCATGCAGTTAATAAACTCAATATACCATATAGAGGGCTTTTCAAAAATTCGGATAATTTTCATATTGCAGATGGGAACAGCTGAAATTGTGTGTTCAAATGAGTTATGAGTTTCCATAGGGTTGAATTAGACATAATATTGTAACTTGTTAAACGGTGCAGTTTTTATTTACATTATTCTGAATGTGTTGGAAAGTGTTTCATAGCTATGTGTGACGCATGATTTTTTATTTTTTCTTTAATCTTATTTTAGATGCATTTTACTCCTAAATTTTTAGTCTCATGGTGTTTTATAGAAACATCTAATATTTAATAATGCCACACTGTAAACGAACTGCAAACGCTACTTTTTCTGTATTTTACATCTACAGAAAATATGTTGTAGTCTATCCAAGTCTTTTTCAAGTGCATAAGAAGCATATATCAGTGCCATTGTGTTTAAATTATTATAACATGTTTAAAAGGCAATGCACATGATTTCCTCCACAGTCCAGATGTGTTGGCATATTTAGAATAGTTTTATTGTGCATCCCTGTAAACAAACTACAAACGCTACTTTTTCTACAGGAAGCGCATGTTCTAGTCTACGCAATTGCCATATAAACATAATGAGGATCGTATCATATACCATATATCAATGTCATTATGCTTGAATTACTGTAGCATGATTAAAATGCACCGCCAATGATTTCTCCCCTCCCCACAGACCATAGTGTAATGTTGTTTTTCTTGTGTGTCTCTATAAACGAACTATAAATACTGCACAATTTATTTTCAATAGCAAACATTCTATAGTGAAGCTCAATAACTCCTAAAAAATAATTGCATGGCAATCCTGATTTACTTACGAGAATGAGAACTCGGCTAGTCAAACCGAATTCATAAGCACTTTTAAACTACGTTGAAGAATAAAAAAAAAAAAAATGAATGAAGTTGAGTATTTTTTTCCTTTTTTTCCCTTCCTTTTTTTTCTTAGGGGGGGGGGGGGTGGTGGAGAGAAGTAGAACGTAAAGGCTTTTCTGTTTGTCTATAATAAATTTCTTTTTTTCAAGTTCAGTTTAAATTATACTGATTGATGTCAAAAAATCTTTGAAAGAAGAGCACACCAGTAGTTCAAAAACAAACATAAATTCTATTAGTTCGCAATTTTCTTAATTAGTCCAAATATGCATAAAAATCAAATGTTTTTTAAAAGACTCTTTTATAACCATTCATTGTTTAGCTTAAAAAAACACGGCTAATTTCAAGACTGCATTTTAGATTGTACCAAATAGCTCTCGTTACAATACGTTAATTTGACGGGGCCGGGGCCCTGGTTATTGAAAATTTATTGCTTTGATTAGGTTTTGTACAAAGCGCGAACAAGTGAATCTCTCTATTAAAAAAAAAGTAACTAACGCTGTCAACGCCTTCGGTTTTGAATTTTTTGTGACCGGGGGTCTTTCTCCGTTACTATTAAGAGAAATATTGCATACCAAAATATGAAAATCAGTGGTATTATAGAGAAATGTTTGATGCCCATGCTGAGGCAGACAGTTTTCAAATGGAAGAATTGTTTTAAGAGATATTGAATGTTAAAGTTATTCAAAATCGATACATTAGAAACATTTTATACTTACTTATTTGTATTGATTTTTCTTTCCGGTATGAAATCTTTATTTAAAAAAAAAAAAGAAAACAGTCGAAATAATTTTTATAAGGGGAGCTGACAAAAATTTTATTTAATTATTAATCCTGATTTTTTTTTTCTAGAATAATCGTATCTTTAAGAATTTGAACAACACATGATAAATGAAAGTCATCATATTGTTATAAATTTCCGAATGTATTCATGGCGTTACAAAATTAAAATATGATATTGAAGCATTTTCTAGGATATTATTTATTGAAAACTATCGTTTATTAAAAACACTTATTACTACTAGGGGGCTCTGCCTCCTACGAGCTATGCTCGCCAAACCCCGTTCAGACAGCGGAAACTCTATAAGCACGCTAATTTGATCGGCTTTAATAAAATTTCGGAAGACTGAATTATGAAATTAATATTCGAAAAAATTATAAATTGCAACCTATAGTTTTTTTTTTTTTTTTTTTTTTTTTTTTTATGGATTTAGATTTATTAAGTCCTGCTTTATTTAAATCCAAAATTTCACATTTTTCTTCCAAGTAGTTCTTATATTATGTTTAAAAAACGGCAAAATGATGGTTTAAGGGACTTTCTATGGTAGAAGGTACTAAATATTTTGAAATTTCTTCTGCTGTTTTGTAATCTAGCAGGCTTCATTGACTGCTTAATGTGCCTTGATCAAGAAGGGGGCTCTCTCGGTTAACAATCGAGTACTGAACTTCAATTTGGATACAGCCCTTAAAATAAGCTGGTTATAAAATAATTAATTTCTCGGAAACTTATCATACGAATTGCATAAAAATTTGTTTTTAGGCTAATTGATCTGTGTAGAGTTAATTTATGCTGTCAGAATTGTGTACTGCTACTGAAAAAAACAAAGTTATAGCTCGTTTAATATGTAGATGGCAAATTTTATATACATTATTTAAAAATAGACTTTATTTCCAATCATTCGGTACCAATAACTTTCTTCTACGATAATTTGTTGAGGAGTTAGTAGGGGGTGTTTACTTTTTTTTTTTTCTCACGACTGAATGTTGTAAAGCGTTAACTGTATGCCATGGTATATTTTGTTACCAAACGCATTAATGTTTTAAGATTTAAAAAAAATTATTCGACTTTTCTACTGTTAAAATCTATAGATACGATCTATAAAGTCACGACTTCATGGTAACAGTTTTTAATTAAAATAAAAATCCATTTAAGTTACGCAAGCGTAAAAGTTTAAATTAAAGTAAAATATTTATTCCAGTATTTATGTTGAGTATTTAAAATACCTTGAAAAAATCGAATACGTGTATTTAGCAAACTGAAAAGTATTTTTTTTTCAGACATTTTTCTGATAATGCTTTATGCAGCGGTTGCAAATATTTTTGTAAACTTTAAACTAAAAATCTGGTGCAATTCAGAACTAAAGTAAAAGCTAAATACCCCCAAATCTATTTGATTGCATTTGTAAAAAACTAAAAAAGTCAATCGAAACACAGAATTCAAAGTAAATATTTGATTCAAACTTTCGCTCAAAATCAAAGATGCTTCTCATATTTTTTTTTCTTGAAAAGATAAACTTTGTACTTTGATTGCGAATCTTTCAAACCTAAATTCAATCCTCTATAAAAGTTTTGAAACAAATAGTACTAAAACCATATTTTTAGAAATCAAACAATGTTTGACGATATTTTAAAAAATTACGAGCTTTATTTTTACTGTCATAGAGTTTGTGCGTTTTCAATCGATAAAAACAGAAAATTTACTCATTTTAGAAAAATAAATCACGTATTTGTTTTATTCATATTTATTAATTTATTTCCTTGCATTATAGAATATAAAGTTTGCTGCAAAGGATCTAAAAAAACTTCATGACAGTATATTTTAGACACCAGTATTTTGCAAAAATCTCTTTCCCTTATTTAATCTAAGAAAAAGTACAGCGGAAAAAACTTTTAGAAATTGTTGGTACTCAAATTCAAGGGGCCATACATATTGTTGAAAAAATCCACTTATAGTCTAAGAGCTAGCAACGTCAAAAAACATGTCATTATATCAAGGGTCATTTTTCTATATGTTCATCCGTTTTATGGTACGTATGCGGGCGGTCTGGCTGGCGGGAGACGTTGCGTTTACCTGCGGGAAAAGGGGTTTTGCAGGTCAAAAAATTTCAAAATTGCGTCATTTCGGCATGATTTTTGTTTATAACATATGTTTCTACTAACTATTTGTGATGTTAATGCATTATTGCCAGACGTTACCAATGTCACTAAGACCCTGCCAGATCCACATTTATAGGTAGCATATTACTCTTTGGTTAACAGACAACCTATAATTAATTTGCCAGGCACAAATTCGGTTGCAAAGTTAATGCCAGACGGCTTTAAATATGGCAACGGAAGTGCCTGTTTCAAGAGTGTTTTAAAGTTTAAAAATTATAAGTCATCTTTACGTCATTTTATCAAGCTTAAAAATAACAAGATATTACTCTTTGGCTAACAGGCAACCTATAATTAATTTGCCAGGCACAAATTTGGTTGCAAAGTTAATGCCAGACGGTTTTAAATATGGCAAAAAAAGTGCCTGTTTCAAGAGTGTTTTATAGTTTAAAAATTATGTCATCTTTACGTCATTTTATCAAGCTTTAAAATAACAAGATATTACTCTTTGGCTAGCAGACAACTTGCAATTATTTTGCCAGACACAAATTCGGTTACAAAGTTAACGCCAGGCGGCTTACGCAAAGTAAGTAAACGCAACGTCTCCGGCCAGCCAGATCGTCCGCATAAGTTCTACACCATAAAACGGAAGAATATATAACGGAAGAAAAAGGAGCCTTGATAAAATGACGTAATTTTGAAGTTTTTTGACCTGCATGGCCCCTTCTCCCGCAGGTAAGCAACGTCTCCCGCCTGCCAGACCGTCCGCAACCGTACTACACCATAAAACGGAAGAACATATAGAAAAATGAGCCTTGATAAAATGACGTAATTTTGGAGTTTTTTGACCTGCATAACCCCGTCTCCCGCAGGTAAACGCAACGTCTTCCGACAGCCAGACCGTCAGCAATCGTACTACACTATAAAAGGGAAGAACATATAGAAAAATGAGCCTTGATAAAATCAGGTGACGAAAACGTTGCTAGCTCTTAGACTATTACGATAGCAGACATTTTTGTGTCAACGCTCAAGCCTGGTATTCAGGCGGCGGTGGGCGGTGGATAATATGCAACGCTAACGAAAAAGACAGACTACCGCGGTGCTTTACACGTACCTTTCCTTACAGGGCGCTGGAGACACGTGATGCTCGAATGCACCAATGCAGTTGTCAGAAAAGAGCATCACGCCACTCTAGCGGTCTGTAAAAAAAGACAGGCTACCGCGGTGGGTCCGATTCTTCTTTTTTTACAGACCGTTGGAGTCACGTGACGCTCGAATGCACCAATGACGGTGTCCGAAAAGAGCATCACGTGACTCCAGCTGTCTGTAAAAAAAGAAGAATCGGACCCACCGCGGTAGCCTGTCTTTCTCGTTAGCTTCGGATAATATGCATGTGACGTCACGAAGCAGCTGCACGGATAATGTGCATCTGATAAGGACGCCACAAAGCAGCTGCACCCAAAATAGTACTGTAGTGTAGGTGTAGGCAGAAAGTAACGATTCCTGAAGAGTTAGTACTTCATAATATATTATTTCCTAGACGTAATAGAATGTGTTGTAACTATGCGAAAATTACAAGCAATTTAGCACTATGTTTTGCCTGCGTGGAATTGAGCAGACAAGCAGTAAGGTATCTTGTTGGCAAACATGCAAATTATTATCTATGGTAAATGTTCCAAATCATAAGGTAAAAAATATCTACAATTTTAACGTAAGGATTTTTTCAACTCTTGATTATTAATATTTTAATTTTTTAAAAGAAATTTTTTTAAATAAATTGAAAAAGTAATACATTAAAATTACAAAATACGAATCATTTTGGATTAGTAGTTGAATTTTATTCAACAATAAATTTTAACGTTTTATTGCTTAGTTGTACTTTAAAAAAACTGTTCATTGTTTGTTAAACTTTTCAAATAATACTCTATTTTTTATGGTTCAATGTTTTTAAAGTAATGCACATTTTATTATATTTGAAATTACAGTTAATTTTGAAAATGTAACTATACGTTCAAAATATTTGTTTGCAGAGATAACGCAAAACTTTTGCATCAAGCTATTTTAATTTTATTCAATTTTATAAAAAAAAAATTGTTAAATTTTTAAACGTATTTTTTAGAATAAATATATCCTAAAATGCGAGTATGGAAAATTATAAGTCACCGAATATCATAAAAATACATACATCATTAGAAAAGAAAATGCTGTACACTAGGGCAAGCCTTGGAGCGGTCTCTTTTAAAAAAGATTAAATCAAAATTTGGACCACCACTATTTCATTATGAAAGTTTTAGTTTTATCTTCCATTTGTCAAAGAATCTAACATTGTGTTGAGATTTTTCTTGTAATTGTTTTAGTAATCTACCGCAAAAAACAATATTAAACAAGAAAGAAAAATCATGCGTTAGGCATAGATTATGAAACACTTTCCAACACTTCCTGAATGCTTTAACAAAACTTCGTTATTTAGGAAAATAAGGTGAATAAGATAACTAAGTAACCATTTCAGAAAACACATAAAACATTTGAAAAACTGATTTCAGCAGTTACCGCTCATAGCTAAATATCTATTTCAATTCTTTTGAATAGCCCTGTATTTGATCTGTAGGTTGATATAGATACTATATAATGGGAAAAATTAGTTTAGCAAGAAAACGCATAACAGGTTGAAATTTCTCTTTCAGCAATTTATATTAATAGATGGAAACATACTTGAATACTTTTGTACAGTCCTGTAGTCTACCTAGTGCCTTTATTACACGCCACTATTTAGCTAAAATTTAATTCAAACTAAAACACTCTTAAAACTAGTGAAATCACATTTCCAGAAATTATCATCCATAGACGGCCATGTACCAAATTCTTTGCGTAGCCCTGTATATCATTTTATCTATATTCTACAAACATTTCTTAGTAAACTAAATGCAGTTCATCGTAAAAATGCGTAACTATTTTAACAGCCACCTTTAAGCAATTTACACTCATACTCAGTTAACCCTTATGATACACGTTTTAGGGATCAGAGAACCATAAAAGCATGTTTTTACAAAATGTCTCTCTGTGAGTCTGTCTGTTTGTCTGTGTGTCTGTGTGTGACACAACTTTTGTGGGCGCTCTGTCGCAAGAACCAATGCACGCAATTTAATAAAAATTTATATTCAGTTAGCCCCGGACATAAATTGATGCTAATTAGTTTTTGGTGCAAATCGCTCAATAGGCGGCGCTGCTATGCTTCATTTTTTACGATTTCCTCAATGGCTCTATCTCCAAATCTAATGCACGGATATTTATGAAACTTCAGGTTCAGTTAATCCTTGATATGATTTGGTGTTTACTATATTTTGGTGTAATTCGCCCAGCAGATGGCGTTGCTATGCTGCATTTTTTTACGATTTCCGCTATGGCTCTATCTCAAGAACTAATACGTGGATTTTCATAAAACTTCAGATTCAGTTAGTCCTTGACATGAGTTGGCGCTGATTACGTTTTGGTGTAAATCGCCCAACAGGTTGCGCTGCTATGCTGCATTTTTTTCTGATTCCCGCAATATTTTTATCTCAAGAAGTAATACACGTATTTTAATCAAACTTCAGATTCAGTTACCAAGTTGACTTAAGTTGTTACTTAGTAGGTTTTGGTATTTTTCACCCAACAGGAGGCGCTGCTATGCAGAATTTTTTTACGATTTCCGCCATAGCTCTATACAAAAACTAATGCACGATTTTCACGCAACTTTGGCAAAAGTTGTTGATAATTAGATTTTGGTGTAAATTATCTAACCGGTGTCGCTGCTATGCTGCATTTTTCAGGAAGTATTAACATGTATGAGATAGAAGAAAGTTTTGGGATTGTCAAATCCGACTAGTTTTTTATTGTATTCAGCATTTTATGGCAAAGGAATATTACACAATATATATATATACAGGGTGATTCATAAAAGATGGGCAGAACTTTAAGGGGTTATAGTACACTTAAAGACAAATAATATTAAATAGGAGACTTAGGGTCCCAGACGTATTCCCAAGGAGATAGGGGGCATTAAAGTTTAGGGTCCGAAATTTCAAATGATTATAAAACATGGAAAAATTGGTCGATTCGTTTGCGGTTTTTGCAAAAAATTTTCTTTATGCCAGTATTTTCTTGAAATAAAATTTTAAAGTTCAATTTCAAAAAATGCCGATAGGGGGCGCTTTAGACTTTGGAGTAACAAACAACTATTTTTTAACGTTATTTTTTGTATTTCTTTAAATGATTTCGAAAGCTTAGACTTAAACTTAAATTTTGATATAAAAATCTGAGTCCTAACGAGTAGTTAAGTAGCATAAACTGAAATTTGAAATTTGAAACCCTTCTCCCCCCAGAACAAAAATCAGTTATTCCCGATCTTTGTGTCGTAGATTAGGCTCTAACTACTGCCGCGTTTTGCTAAAATTATTCTTTATGTCAGTATTTTCTTGAAAATAAATTTTAAAGAAAATTTTCAAAAAATTCCGATAGAGGGCGCTTTAGACTTTGGAGTAACGAACAACTATTTTATACCGTTATTTTTTGTGTCTCATTAAATGCTTTCTAAAGCTTAGACTTAAACTTAAATTTTCAGCTCAAAATCTGAATCGCTGAGCGTGGTTCAGTAGCGAGGGGAGGGGGTTCAAATTTCAACTTCTGAACATAGTTCAGTTTGCACTACTTAACCATGCCCAACGATTCTGTGCTGTGATACGAGGCAAAAATACAACTTTCTTCAAGGACTGCATAGTCGGAATTCACTCATAAAGGCACTGGCACAGTTGGAAACGTCGCTCATGCAAACGTTAAAGCTCCATTCCTGACGCTAGTCACCGGGTGAAGAAGGAAACAGAAAGTATGCAAATGTCCAATAGGGAAGAAGAAGAACACGTATGCAAAATTTCGACACGATTCAGGCATAAAAACCACTGAACGGTGAGTCAAGTGTAAGTCGCTGTAGTAATGAATCGGAAGATGGTGCCCTTCACGAATAAGGAAAAGGCTGAGATGCATTTAATTTACGGAGCGGCAGATGGAAATGGTGCAGAGGCACAACGAATGTACGGACAGCGATTTCCCAACAGGCGGTTGCCTAACCGCAAAACTTTCGAGCGCTTGCACAGACAGTTGTGTGAGACGGGATCATTTCTCGCTTCCCGGTCGAATGCAGGTCGTGCAAAAAAGGACGAATCAGTAGTTGTTGCAGAAGCCATTCTGGATGTAGTAGCGGCGCAGCCAAGTACAAGTACACGAACAGTGGTTAGGCAGGTGGATACCTCACAGTCCATGACTTGGAGGGTACTGAAGGATGAACATTTGCTCCCGTTTCATGTGCAACGAGTCCAGAAACTGTCTCCAGGGGATTATCCAAATCGTATTGAATTCGCCCGCTGGTTTCTGCAGCAGAACGCGCTAAATCCACATTTTGGACGAACTGTGCTTTTCACCGATGAATGTACCTTCACACGTGAAGGTACATTTAACACACACAATGCACATGTATGGGCGGATGTCAATCCACATGCTACGTATCCACATGCTCATCAGAGACGCTTTTCCATCAATGTTTGGGCAGGAATCCTCGGAGACCACCTAATCGGACCGTACCTTCTTCCTGAACGCCTCAACGGTAAAACATACCTCACATTTCTGCAACATGTGCTGCCAGACCTGTTAAACGTTGTTCCTCCACGCATCCGGCGGGTCATGTGGTTCCAGCACGATGGAGCGCCAGCCCATTACGTACGAGACGTCCGCAACTATCTGGACATCACATTTCCGAACAGATGGATTGGTCGAGGTGGTCCTGTTGCTTGGCCTGCTCGCTCGCCAGATCTTTCACCCCTCGATTTCTTTTTTTGGGGACGATTGAAGGCTCTTATGTATGAGACACCCATTGAATCCCCCGAGGAACTGGTCGCCAGACTTTCCGCCGCTGTAGGGGAAGTGCTCGAAAAGCCTGATGTTTTCGCGAATGTTCGCCGTTCCATTCTTCGCCGTTGTTCTGCGTGCATAACCTCTGGTGGTCACAATTTTGAACATTTATTGTAATTATATGTTAATAAATATGCTTTGGTAACATAATCCTAATTTGTGTCTTTTTACCTCGTATCACAGCACACAATGTGTGGACATGGTAAACTGAACTGTGCTCAGGAGTAGAAATTTCAAACCCATCTCCCCAGAAACTTAACCACGTCTAACGATTCAGATTTTGGGCTGAAAATTTAAGTCTAAGCTTTAGAAAGCATTTAATGAGACACAAAAAATAACGGTATAAAATAGTTGTTCGTTACTCCAAAGTCTAAAGCGCTCTCTATCGGAATTTTTTGAAAATTTTCTTTAAAATTTATTTTCAAGAAAATACTGACATAAAGAATAATTTTAGCAAAACGCGGCAGTAGTTAGAGCCTAATCTACGACACAAAGATCGGGAATAACTGATTTTTGTTCTGGGGGGAGAAGGGTTTCAAATTTCAAATTTCAGTTTACGCTACTTAACTACTCGTTAGGACTCAGATTTTTAGATCAAAATTTAAGTTTAAGTCTAAGCTTTCGAAATCATTTAAAGAAATACAAAAAATAACGTTAAAAAATAGTTGTTTGTTACTCCAAAGTCTAAAGCGCCCCCTATCGGCATTTTTTGAAATTGAACTTTAAAATTTTATTTCAAGAAAATACTGGCATAAAGAAAATTTTTTGCAAAAACCGCAAACGAATCGACCAATTTTTCCATGTTTTATAATCATTTGAAATTTCGGACCCTAAACTTTAATGCCCCCTATCTCCTTGGGAATACGTCTGGGACCCTAAGTCTCCTATTTAATATTATTTGTCTTTAAGTGTACTATAACCCCTTAAAGTTTTGCCCATCTTTTATGAATCACCCTGTATATGTATATTTATACTATAAGAATCGAAGAATACAACACACGACTTTTTAAAAAAATCCACAAAGTTAATATTTATTTCAGGGTAATGTGAATGCCCTTCTCCCCTGATACGAAGAATAAAAAAGAGGTATAAATAAAAGAAACTTTTAAAAGTAATCTTCGTATGTAAAGTTAAAATAAATGCTCGACTAAAATAAAAACAGAGAATTCACCGTTCATTTGAATTTCCGGGGAGGGAATATTTTGTGGAAAACTAATACATAACTTTGAATTTTTTTTTTTTTTTTTTTAAGTTTATATGTAAACTCTAATTACGTCAAGTTACCCGTAGAAATGTTGTTTTTAGGTTATTTATCGTTTATATGAAGTTTGTTTTGAAAAACGGATGAGGAAGCGTTTACGTTCCGCCGCTGGCAAAAGTCTCAATGTTTTAAATTCTTCAATATAAAGTTAGTAAAAAAAATCCGCATTGGTAAAATTTAAGCAGCAGAATGGTTCAAATACCGACAATTTGAACCCATTATTTCCATAGTTAACATATTTTATCCATAATAATAAAGGGGGTCCTTAAAGAATGTCCCAGTTATAAATTTTAATAGTATCAACTGTAAATAAATAAATAGAAATGCTTAATTCATCTTTAAAAAGTTAAACTTAAACTTACACTATGTGCAAAACTACTTAAAAGATGAGACAGTATTAAAAAGATGTTAAATTATTTTAATACCTTAGTACTTTCAACTAGGAAAAACATAGTCTTCGTCAGAGAAATATAAGAAATACAATTGTTATAGACGTCTAATTTTCAAAATTCACGTAGATGGTGACGAAAGGAGTGAAAGTGTATAATTTTTAGATCCGGAAAACATTGGGAAAATAAAACACGAATATAGGGAAGTGGAATATTACTCGTTTTATGATTATTTAAGCAAACTGAGCCAAATTCTGGGTATGTTGTAGAATAAAACGTCATTGTACACAGTATTTTCTTTAGTAATAGTTTCTATTGATTCGCGGATGATTAAATCATAATAATTCTATGAGGGATATATAATTTTTGCGTCTTCGATATTAACTTGTATATTCTGCTGCTGGTTAAGTCTTCACTGGGTTGTTGTAGGTCGGTTATACTTTAAATCTCTCAAATATTCTTTAATACGGACTTTAAGTTTACGTGAAGTCATTCCTATGTATTCGAGATAAATATTTCTGTTTTCAGTAGAATTATATATACTCCAGAAACTTCATCTTCCGGGATCGGCTCTATTTTGGCACTAATTAGATTTTTTTTTACACTAATTAGGTTTTTCAGTTTTGCTGGAGGAGTGGCGATTAAGTTTACGTTTCAGTTTGATCAGTCTTATATGATAATTTTATGTTTATTGCAGATGTGAAAAAACTTCCTTTTAGTCAATGTTTTTGTTATTTCTATGTTATATTTTTTTTTATTCGTTTACATGCTTAAAATGATGTATTCTAACATCTAAGTAAATATGTTTTAAATCGGAGTTGTTGAGTCATAGCCTTTAAGACCTGACCTACACAATTGTGTAGGTGATCCTAAAGAAAAAGAAATAACATTTTCCTCTTTTTGAGGAAAGTCGAGCCTGCACCCACAGAATTGCATGGATCCTCCCAGGGATCCCACTGATAGCGGGGTTTTTTTCCATCAAATATGATCCTATTAATTAGGGGAAACCACCAAAACTTTTCATTTATACCAAAACTCTTCCGGTCTTAACCCATTTATGCCTGAATTTTTGTTTTCTCAAATTTCTTAGTAAAATCACTTTAAAATGTTGCAAAATGAAATTGAAAAATACTAAAACAAATTAAACTAAAATATTTTTGTAGTTATTTGATAACACGTAAACGTCCTAAATATGGGAATATGTTTAATATTTATAATGGTGTAATATGCATAATTATATGTTTTCATAAAATAAGCTTTTAAATTGTATACTATAAACTATAATTAATAATTTTATGAACTTCTAAAAAAATATAATTATTTCTTCACATAGACTAATAACCTTATAAGTATTATTAATAATAATTTAAGAATAATCGTATTTGAGGCTTAAAAACAATTTATTTCATAATCATCTTGAAAAGGACTTTACATAAATAACTGTCCCCTAAATGGCTAATTAAAAATATGCACTCATTCGTGCCTAGCGCCTTATATTTTGTACGTTAGAGAAATGTATGAAAAATAGGCTTGAACATATACGTAATTTCACAATTTAAAAAAATACATAGGGGAGAGTAGCCATATTTGGACCGCCGCTTTAATTGGACCGTTGCCATTCTGCCGTTAATTACAGGAAGAGACTCCATCTACCGCAGAAATCCTACTCATCAGAATGACGTCACTCATGATTAGAAGAAGCAGCCGCCTATCACGTGCTGTTTTCAGACAATTTTTAAAAACCTAAAGTTAGCTGTTTTGATCTATTTTTTTCCTACTAAACGTAAGTGAATATTTTAAAACTAAGGTAAGTTGTTATGTTTTCATATACATATATGAATTCATCTGTTTATTGCGTATATTTTTCACGCGGATTTGTTTGATTTCGTTTTTGTTCTTAATCTAGAAATGAACTTTTTTTAAAAATGGCCCGGTTGCCGTAATTGGGCCAATTTAAGTTGCTTAAATTGGACCAGATATGCGATCATAAATTTGAAAATTAAGTAATGAATTTCGAGGACGGTACGCTTTGTACACTATTTTTTGTTATATTTTATAATGGATTACTATCTCCATGCAAGGTTGTTGTTTTTTTGTATATCTGGATTAATTTTTTTATACAGTTTAGGCCTATATGAGCATAAAAATATTTTTACATGTCTATGCAATAAATTTTTGTTTGCAATGTCTTTTATCTTGTATATAATTGTATTTATTTTCTTTGAATTCTTTATTCCTACAACATATTTGATTTACAGAGTTGAATTCAAACATTTTCCTCTTGCAGGATATTTGTGATGGAAGACTTTTTACAGTTCTGGAGGGTGGAATTATACTTTTTTGCCATTAAAACGCATAAAATCTCAAACCTTGATGGAAATGTTGAAAAAGACGTAGACAAACTGTCTGAAAGAAAAACACCCATGACAGAAAAAGCTATTAAAGATATAGGAAACAAAAAGCAGACAGTAAGTTGTGAAGAAATTGACCTGCAACAAGGTTGCAGCTACAAATCCTACCCAAAAGCAAAAAAAAATCATTAGAAATATTATTTCCCTTTCTAAATTGAGTTAAATCAATGTACAGAGGAAGACAACAAACTGTTGTGTTAACATCATCGCCATATAAACTAAACTTTGAGGGGAAAAAAAGACAAAAAGTAAGCTTTCACAGCACAAAAGCAATTAGAACATCGAGTTTTAAAAAATAGGCATAATGCAATTAAAAAGAAAATGATGGAAGAGAAGAACTACAAACATAATGTAAAGAAAACTTCTGTTGCAAAAAAAATGTCTGATAATTCAGAATCTAAAAAGAAAAATCTAAACAGTAATGATTGGTTTTGCCTAATTTGTAAGAAAAATAAAATAGCAGAAATGATTCAGTATTCAGATAGCCATATACGGTTCCATGCTGTGTGCGCTGGGAAACAAAAACAATACACAAAATCCATGTATAAGCTTTGCATCACTCTTTACATGATATTCAAGTAACTGACAATTAGTTCCATAATTTATATTCTTAATTACTGATAACTTTTATTTATATTTTGAACACATTTTGATTTAAAACAATTACTCTTATTTTCAGATATTTGATTTCATTATATTTCATTGCTGTTATTTTGTCTGATTGTTTCATTAATCGCAAACTTTGCTTTTAATAAAATTAGTTATATTCCCTAGTCATTAAAACAGCCTGATATTATTTGGTCCAATTTAGGAGACTGGGGATCCAACTTAGGCGACCAGTTGCTGAATTTGGACCACTTTTGACAATTTTTTCAAATTAAAATAAAATTTAAAATTTTCAAAAAGAAATTGATCTAAATATTTATTTAGTTAATAGATGAATAGATTGATCCTGTGTAATGATCTTTTGCAGATATTCCAAAAATTAAGTGAGTTACACCTGAACATAAGTGAAGTGGTCCAAATTAGGCTACTCTCCACTATATCAAAGAAGTCTACAAGCTAAGATTATGACTTATTTATTTGGATCATTAATAGACAAAATACAAATTAACTTACTTTTTGCATTTCGGGCACTTGAAAAATGAAAAATCTATAAACACCGAAAAAAGCCTTCATTTACACAAATAAATATCCATCTTATGATGCCATCTCTTGGTAACACAAAGACATTTATAGATAATTATTTCATACGGTTTTCATGTTATAAAGAAGAAGAAAATGACATAAATTTATTAAAATTCAAAGCGTCCCAAAAATGGGACTCTAGGCATAAATGAGTTAAAAGGATGAAGGGTTAAGGACTCTCTCTTCCAATTTGCAACTAGACAAAACTTTCTTGATTGCGAAAGTTTCTTCATTTCTTTTAGTTATTAAAAATGGTTGTTATATACCTATTGTGCTTATTGAAAATTGTTCAATGGAAGTATGCATCGATGCTGTATGATAAATTTATGTCTGCAACATTGAGGTAGATGTGTATGATGAGTAGTCTAAAATAATCTTTTCCTTCACTATTTTTATACTACTTGTACGGTTAAGTTAAATTTTATTCAGCATTTTGATTCCATAAAAAACGCATCTTTACATTTCCAATGGATCAGAAAATTGTGATACAAAAACTTTTAGAGTGATTCACAATGTTAAAACTTTCTTTTGCAGAAATGTTAGTTCTTTTTTACCCTTGATACATAGAATAAAGCTTAAATATTTAAATAAAATAAACTTTTTTAAAGTAACAAGAGGTAAGATTAAAATATACACAGAATTTTTAAAAAAGTTCTAAAAGGCATCAGTGATTTGGATTTTTAATGAGAGAAATTTTTGAGAAAGTTTAAAAGATCCCTTGGATTCTCTTTTTAATTTCTTCTATCTTTACAAGGAGAAAGTATTGGATTCGTGAAAATTTTCGAATTCCGATTTTCGACGGATTTATACGTTTTAGAATACAATAACCGCCGCTTAATAAAATCATATTCGTTCTGAGCCAAATTGATTTTAATAAGCGGCTAATTTTTATAGCCGGCGAACACTCCCGAACCCATAAACCCCACGCAAACTTGGAAGGAAAATTACAAAATGGGGCATTAACAAACTAATGACATTAACAAACAGGATTAATTATTTTTTGTTTAAAATTAGTTAATTATTCATTCAAAATTAATAACTAGCAGACATATAAAATTCATAAATGCTTTTTACATAATGAAATTAATTTAATTACGCATTATTACTTACATTATTGGGCTTTATGAAAAACTAATCAATGGTGCTTTGTATGGTTGGAACAATCAACCCTAGAATGTTTTTAGCAAGAAAGTAATACTGGCTGTACAGTTCCTATTCTGCACCCCGATTCTCTAGTATCCTTCTGAGCGAACGAAGAGATTTTCGCGCATACGCAGCAGTAAGTGGAGGATCTGGCTCTTCGTCTAAGTCGGAATCTTCATCTTCACTAGCTTTTCTGTCTTAAACGTGCGAAGAAAAGAACTCCTCCACTATTTATGTGTCAGATATTTCACTGGAGATTGGGAGATTTTCGTCAATTTCAACATATTGAAGGAAATCCCTGTCAAATTCTTCCTTACCTTCAGAGGTGGCGGCAATTTCTTGAGACTCTTCGGATTTAAATCCGCAAGCCAAGAAGAAAATTTTTTATCGTATCTTTTGTCACACCATTCCAAGACATTTTAATGTAATGCATTGCATCCAACAGACTGTCACATTTTGCTATGGATCTTACAGAAGAAGATGCAGATGAATAACACACTTCGATTTCTGTTACTACTTTTTTGGCCAATTTCTTCCTATAGTAACATTTAAAAGATTTGTCATTCCCTGATCAAGTGGCTGTATAACACTGGTGGTGTTAGGTGGCAGAAACACAATTATGTGCTTCAGTGTTAAATTTGGAGGATGTGCAGCGCAATTGTCCACAGCCACAGCAATATTTTCCGTAAGTATTTTGTTCCATCGCACAAGAAAATCAGTAAAAATTGGAGATGTCATCCACGATTTTTTATTGTTGAGGTAGTCTGCAGGAAAACTCTTCACTCCTTTAAAACAGCGCGGTTTCTTACTTTCTACAATCACTAAAGATATTTTCTTGATGGTCCCCGTCATGTTGCACGCCAGAAGAACAGTTACACGTTGTTTAATTCTCCTGCATCCTTCACTGGATTCTGTTTTGAACATATGAGTGTGCTCCGATAAAGTTCGAAAAAGCAGTCCTGTTTCACCAGTGTTAAGGACTTGAGAAGGATCATAGTCTTTCAACAAATCCGGCAAAAGTTTTGCTTTCCAGAAATCTGCAGCCTCCAAATCCGCGTCCTGCTTTTCGCCGTACAGTTTGCGATAAACGATATTTTTCTTTCTTTCCATCGTGACAACAAGCCATCAGTGGGTCTGAAGTTTTCAACACTCCTCATTTGCACGAACTGTTCAGCTTTCTTGCGCAAAATTCCGCGAAAATTAGGAACTTTTTTTAATAGTCCAAGAGCCGACAGCCCAAAAACCTATGTTATCAAGCACAAGAAAACACCCTTTATTTTATGGAAGAGTAGAAGTAGGGGAACCTAATGATCCATGTCTGCCGGAAGTGAAGTGGTGCATAAGCCAAAAATTAATACCACTAGTGGTTGACTCGTGGGTTTATCATTGTGTTTGTCCTACAAACAAAGATATGAAAACATGGAGGACTGGGAGCAGGAAAACCCAATGATAAACCTACGAGTCAAACACTGGTGGTATTCATTTTAGGCTTATGCACCACTTCGCTTCCGGCCGACATGGATCATTAGATTCCTCTACTTCTACTCTTCCATAAAATAAAGGTTTTTTTCTTGTGCTTAATAAAATAGGTTTTTGTGCTGCCGGCTCTTGGACTATAAGCTGGCATTTTAAAACCATTCTAAAAGTGCTGCCTCGACGTCTTCTGCTTTTCCTTCTCGTTACCCGTTAGCTGCTCAAATTTCCGTTTGCTACAATTTCAGACTTAATATTGTCTTTGTTCTTAAGTAAATTGCATAAAGCAGATTGGGAAATCACAAGCTTTGACACCGCTTCCCTTTGTCTACGTTTCGGTAAATTCATAATTCTCTAAAATTTCACTCTTTTCTTTCAAACTTAAATTCTTTCACTTAGAAATGTACTAGTTAGGGCTTTTATATGAAACAAAATTTAATCAAACTGAACTAAATTCTCTTTAAAAAATTACAGAAAGAAAAAGAAAGGCTACGTGGTCAGTGTAACAACAGTTTTGAAAGTTACCACTGCACTAAAAATCTTTGAAAGAATGCATTCGTTTATCCTCCCCCCCCCCCCATACATCTACAGCTACACCTTATCCCATTCCTCTTTAATGCCCCTTTTCTTTGTACACTAATCGTCTACGAAATTCGAGGGGAAAATTTGTTTGTTAATAGTTGAAAAGAAAGTAAAAAGAAAATTTTTCAGTAAACTGATATTTTTGCATGCACATATCTGCTATGTTTTGCTACTGAAGAATTTTTTTGAGTTTATTAACCGGCGATGCTGATTTTATTAAGCGTCAATTTTAGCAGAAGTTTGTACTGATTTGATTCCGGTCCTCACAATTTGATCATATTAAGCGGATGATTTTATTAACCAGTGATTTTATTAATTGGCGGGTACTGTATCCTGAACACGATTTGATGGTTTTTAGTAAATGTCTGTCTGTGAGTCTGTCTGCCACTCTGTCACTCTCTGAGTCTGTATGTGACAAAAATTTTGTGGGCGCTCTAACTCAAGAACTAATGCACAGAATTTCACAAAATTTCAGATTCAGTTAGACCTAATGCATTTAATTTGATAAAAAGTTATATTCAGTTAGTCCCTGATATAAATTGGTCCTGATTAGTTTTTGGTGTAAATCGCTCAACAGGTGGCGCTGCTATGACAGCATTTTTCATGATTTCCGCAATAGCTCAATCTCCAGAACTAATGCACGGATTTTCATCAAACTTCAGATTCAGTTATTCCTTGACATGAATTGAAGTTTGTACATTTTGATGTAAAACCATTTACCTAAATTAAGGGGGGGGGATTAGCCCCCGTTAACCCCCATTAATTCTATCAAATTCCATCATGCGTAATTAATTCAATGATATCCCATGAGAGATCATGATTCTAGGTTGCCATGGTGAGTACGTCCTGTTTAAGATGGATTCCTATTATTTCCGAATTACTAAATTTAATATATGTAATCGTAATAAATTTTGTATTCATGGCTTTTGCACAGAGTTCGACAGCTATTGTACCAAGATCTGAATATTTATATATCTAGTTATAGTACCTCATTTGCCACGTTTGACGTACAATGTCCGATTTGTTTCTTTAAGCGGCTCTGTTGCTATTATTGGTAGTAAAAATTGGTAGACCTTGATATAAACTGGTGCTGATTAGTTTTTGGTGTAAATCGTCCAAAATGGGGCGCTCCTATGATGCATTTTTCACGATTTCCGCAATAACTATATCTCAAGAACTACTGCATGGATTGTCATGAAACTTCAGATTCAGTTAGTCCGTGATATAATTTGATGCTGATAACCTTTTGGTGAAAATCGCTCAACAGGTGGCGGTGCTATGTTACATTATTCATGATTATCGAAAAAACTCTATCTCAAGAACAAATGCACGAATTTTCATCAAAATTCAGATTCCGTTAGCACCTGATATAAATTAGGGCTGTTTAATTTTTGGCAAAAATCTTCCATCAGGTGACGCTGCTATGCTGCATTTTTCAATATTTCCGCAATAGCTGAATCTCAAGAATTGATGCATGAATTTTCATCAAGCTTCAGATTCTATTACTCCCTGGTATAAATTGGTCCTAATTAGTTTTTGGTGTGAATCGACCAACAGGTGGCATTGCTATGCAGAATTTTTTGCAATTTCCGTAATAGCTTTATCTCAAAAACTTATGCACGGATTTTCATCAAACTTCAGATTCAGTTAAAAGTTGACATAAGTTGTTGATGATTAGATTTTGGTGTAAATCATCTAACCGGTGGCACTGATATGCTGCATTTTTCTGGAAGTAATAACACATGTATGAGATAGAAGAAAGCTTTAGAATTGCCACCTCCGACCTATTTTTATCTAAATTTGGATTAATTTTTAATACATAGACGACCCCTTATGAAAACATAAACCTCATACAATTATAAGGTACTTTAATTGTGTTAAAACTGTGTTTTCCTTTAATTCTTGGATTTTTTTTAAAATTGAAGTTATAGCCGTCGTCGATTAGATTTTTTTCAGTGTACTGTACATATATGATGTATTAGTTATATATGTATTAATACATATTCGACCACTTTCTGAATCAGTTTGATATTGGTATAATATTTTATATTTCCCCCTCTTCATTCACATAAAGTGGCATTAGAAAATAAGCAATCATTTCCTTTTATTGGCAAATTGGCGAGCTGTATCGCAATATCTTTTATCATTGAATTTTCTCATTGGTCATTATTGGAAATGGGCTTAGAAAACATGAAAAGGGAATTGATTTTTCACCCCAAAAGCTCCCAGCGCAATTTGTTTGGTTGATAACAGACATTATTTCCACTTTCATTTATTGGACAATATATCCATTTATATAACGACTTTCTCTTATGACTTTTTGAAGTTATTTTATAAGTCAGATTTGGCGTGGATATTAGATCGAGTAAAAAAACTAATAGAAATAACTCGAAGTATTTTTTTTTATGTTTTAGTTATTAACATCTTCTTAATTAGTGTATATACTGTGTATGTAACCATATAGTGTATGTAACTTAAATGTGTACATTTTTCATTGAAAGTTATGATATTTATACGTAAGATAATTAGAGATTTTTAACCTCTAATCGAGAAATTATGAAGAACACTTAATTTTATAATCTAAAGTCTAAATTAAAAAAATCACATATTTAAGTACGTAATTCGGGCTACTTGGAACCAACAGCACTATCTTTGCATCACTTTCGAAAAAAAGATTCAAAGCATGCTAACACTTATTCTACCTAATCAATATTTTCAAACAGTTTTGGTTCTGGTCGACAAGTTAAACCAACTTAGAATTTCCAGATTTATCTATCGAAATAGAAGACGATTTTTATTGATACAGACTAGTTTTAACGTTCTATCGTCAATTTTCACATCCTTCTAAACTGTGTTAAATGTGGCTGTGGTGTCTGCTTTAAGGAATTTTCCTTAAAAATAGTTTCTTAATTAATAATTATATTATTTCCCAACAGTATTTACACACCACTGTCTAACATTATTCTATCAAAACTCTTTCTAATTTTGCAGTTACATTTCTCATTATGTGTATACGCTCTTAATACAGGGTGGGTAGGTATTTGAGAAATAAGTAATGCCTGCTTTCAAACAGGAATACACACTAAAGATAGAGAATTTTATTTCTATTTAAACGTTCTGTACAAGTGAGCACATACACGCTGGATGACATCATTCATTTAAACCACCACCAGCCGCAATAACTGCCTCTACACGCTGTTAAAACTGACTGCAGATAATAATCAGATGGGTGTTGGGAACGTTTGCCATTGCATACAAAACGGCTGCCCCGAGAGCCGCAGCGTTGTTGTGTGGATTATTATTGAATCCCTCTCAACTACGCCACATACGTAATAGCTCATTCGGTTAATATCTGAGAAGCTGGGGGGCAACAAGTTGAAAATGACATGGTCATGAATGTTTTGGGTCATCCATTATTGGGTTGTATGGGCTGTATGGGATGGTGTAGAGTCTTGTTGAAAAACGTACGATCTCCCACGTGCTACAGAAATAATTCAGAGCTTTGACACCTCGGTATAAACAGTGGCGTTGGCCGTGGCACCTTAAAGAAGAAAACGTGGAGGCGTCAGGTCGTCTTCGCTGCTCACGACTTTCCAGAATCATCAGTGAGGCTTTAAATCTTCTGTGCATGGCGATCGGAATCTTTTCGGGGATTTTATACCACCACCAATGTTTTTTCGGTTCATTTTCTGGACCTGTGGACAGATTTTCTCATCGGAAAAAAAAACTAAAGCATTCCTGGCTCCTCTTGATGTTTCAACTTGCTAAGGAGGCAGTTATCTCCGGTCAGGTGGATATCCCTGATTCTCTCGGGAAATAACAGTCCTCTCCTCGTCAGGTACGACCTGTAACGAAGAAGATCCTCGTGAATCACGCATGGGATGGTGGCCTCATCAACCTGCAGCTCCTTAGCGAGTGCTCTCATCAACTTCCTAGGATTTTCATGAACACGACTGACGAATTCCGGTGTCATGATTTCATATCGCTGACAATGTCGTTTCCTGCATGAAACATGCCACATGAAACATGGCAGCCTTCAGTTCGCTCCTTACTTTAAAGACAAATGACAGGGAGAGTTTCAAGAATGCGCCAATCTCTAAATCAAAGTGTTCTTCAGCCAATGAGACAATGGCAGAATGCTTCTCAATTTCCTCACTTAGTCTAGTTTCTGGCATGTTTACATGTAACAGGATATCTAACTGTGATGCACAGGTTGGTATTTCATTTATAATGGGTGTTCTCAAATACCTGCCGCAGCCTGTATGTCATTTATGACTTTCGTTTGATGCGCATGCGAACGTATTTTGTGGAGCAAAAAGGTGCAACAAAAATGAAAGTATTATTGCGAATTGAAAGTTTAAGAAAAATTGTAAAAAGTTAGATATGTTTAAAAAATGGAAGACATGATCGTGCTTATGACGTATAACGTACAGTAAGCCTGAAAAATCTTTAATTTACGGGTAAAACGTACAAACTGTCAATCCTAAACAACTTTTATATTTATGTATGTGAATCAATGATGTGATTGCCATTTTTATACTGTTCAACGTACAACCTGATGCACGAAATTTTGATGGAAAACTTCTTATCAAAAAGTTCTATTTTGCTGTAAAAAAATCATTCAATTACAAAGTAAATGTTGCTTATTTATTCGTAAAAAAATAGCTATGTATTACTTAAATTATAACTGGAAAATCTTAATTGAATGATTATTTGTGATTAGGTGTTATTAATGTCAATATGACAGTAGTCAGAAGTAGCAAGCTACAAATAGCGAAACTACAGTAGTCGCTACTTTTTCTAGTAGTTTGTAATGTAGAGAGTTGTGAGATACAGAAAATCAGTAGTTTGGAACGGGCACTGATGGTAGTTTTAACACAGTTTTAAAAGGGTGGGGAATGTGCCGTTCTACAAACCATGTAATCATATAACTTGCTTCTTTTGTGCAAAGCGCAGCATTTTATGAATCTCAGCTGCATATATTTTTCCATTGCACTTGTTGGTAAAATCAAATGCTGACCCACTAATGAAATTAATTTTCTTTCTGGCAACACTATTTACTCACTCGTTTTTAGATCTCCATGTTTTAATGCCAGGTGCTTTTCTTTAGTCATTGATTTATTTACAGATTTATTTATTGTTTTTATCTAGACTTAGAGGTTTATTTTATTTCTTTAGATTATGCAGTTAAATAATTCAATATAATTAACCGTCAACTAAACACTATACAATATTAACACATTAAGAGAGAATTAGAAATTTAAGTAAACAAATCTGTTGATAAATACGCAGTCGAATCAAAGGTAATTTTATGTTCCAATGCAATAATTAAAGTCGGAATAGCATATAAAAATTTATACAGTGTTTGATTATGTATAAGTCTATATATTTAAACGAAAAGGCTATCTTTTTAGTCATCAGCCCTGAGCTTTATACTGAACCAATTTTGATAGTTATTTTTTTAAATGAAAGCAGTTCATTCATAGATGTGCCCGTACTAGCTTTTTAAAATTTATTTCTATTTTTATATTTTACGAGTCGAAACCCGTCGAATTCAACGAATGAAAATATAAAAAAAAAACAGATTGGCTAAATTTATAAAAACTCATATAAAAAATTTAAATTAAACAAAAACGTAATTTGAAGAACAAATTAAAAAAAAAATACTAATAAAATATTTCCTACATTGTTTAAGCACGAGAAGGGGTAGATATTAAGATATTTCATTCAATTAGTTTACATTAAATATTAAAATTTTGTAACAAATAAGTTAAGCTAATTAAAGATTACAAAATAAAAATTAAATTAATACAATATGATACTTAAAACACCCTAAAAAATTAGATTCTGTTCAAATGAAATCGATATAAATCTTAAGACTTCTTCCATTTTTAATTGAAAATATTTGTATTGCAGATTTTGTATTATGTTTATGACGATTGTACATAAAATTATAAGATACATTCAAAATACAAAACTTTAAAAAAAGTCTAAGATTTATTTCGATTTCATTTGAACGGAATCTAATTTTTTAGAGTATTTTATGTATTATATTGTATGAATTTTATTTTTATTTTTTAATCTTCAATTGGCTTAACTTATTTGTTACAAAAATTTAACATTAAATGTAGAAGTAATTGAATGAAATATCTTAATATCTGTCTCTTCTTGGCCTTAAACAATGTAGGATTTTTTTTTTTTAATTTGTTCATCAAATTACGTTTTTGTTTAATATGTTAAGTTTTTTAATAACTACCGTATTCAGACGAACTCATTTCAAAATTAATGGAGGGCATCATCATCGGGCTTTGGTGTATGCGGTATTGCATCACAATGTGAGATGCAGTTTACCAATGTATAATTCAAAATATTTCACCACTGCAGTAATGCAGGTTGCTGTAGTTTGGACAAAAACTTCCAATCTGAACGTAAAAAATCTATAAACAAAACATAAAAAAATAATTTCACTTAAATTTAGACACCCTATTTCCCACTCAGGAACGATATGAATGCAAAAATAAATTGTGTTCAATCCTTACTGCTAATATTTAACAATATTATAGCTGTGATACAGTACAAAATGTTTACTTAAATTTTGTTAACGTATCCCCTTCCAAGAGGGGATGTAAGAGAAAATTATTACCTATGTTTAACTTGCGATATAAATAGTTCCCATCTTGGAAAAAAAAATACATTTTAAAATTTAGGTTATGCAATTCCTCACTAAATTCACTACCTGCGTAAAAATAGCTGTCCTTTTGAAACTTTTTACCAAAACATAAACTTATCCAAAGCAAAAACTTACTTTGAAAATGTCCTTTTTATTTCCACCATGACGCCATATTCATCTTTTTAATAATAATAATAATAATAATAAAAAAAAAACTTTTCAGTTTCATTTTTCACGTGGAAATCTTTCAACTAAAAAGAGATAAATTATTACTACGGCTATTGAATTATTTGCAACAATGAAGAAAAAACGTTAAATTTTATAAGGAAAATGTCCGTTAATTCTCCATGAAAAAGGCGAAATTTGGAATTATTAAGAAATATGTTTGAATAATATAAATAAAACTTATCCCGTGTTACTCTCTTGGTTATAATTCACCCACATGGAAAGGTGTTTTATCATTCATTTTGACCCTGACGTCAGACAAACATTTTTACACTTTAAATTCATAATATCATTAAAATTAGAAAATAAAAAAAATGTGACATCAAGGACAAAAAGGTGGGAAGGAAAAAATGAAAAGGTTATGAGCTCCATAGGCTTTTCTATGTCAAATTAACATTCATAAGTGACACTGGAAATAAATAAGTATTGCGATGTCACGCAATACTTAAATAATTAATCAACCTTATATTGACTGGCTCAACTCCTAAAACGAATATCATTTTTAACTGAAGTTTAATTTCAGCTTCTTAAATTAGTGAAAAATTAAGCATTATTCATATATGTAATCAGTAACATGCAATAAGATAATGAAATTATGGAGTGATTAATTGACGCTTTGATCTTTAGTATTACGTAATGAAAATCAATGAAAATTGCGTCACTATGACACAATTATAATATTTTTTTCAATGAAATCTAAAAATAACATATTTTTTACCGTCGTAAAATTTACGTGGGTGGTTCAATAATTATTGTCCCTAATGTATATAAAATATTTGTACTGCGATGGTTGGTGTGGAATATCGAAGCCTAATCTCTTAAATGCCTATATGCTCGATTTTGGAACCGTAGCTGCTATATTAACATAGTTTTGGAGGGAGGGGTAAAATTTTAAAGACCTATTTTGGGGAGAGTTTTTAAGAGGTGAGGGTTAAATGCTGGTTCGGAGCTTGTGAGGCTACATTTGGACAGTGGATGAGATGTGGCTGCATCGCTATGATCCCGATTCCAAACGACAGTAGTTACGTCTCATCCACTGTCACAAATCTAGCTCCATAAGCTAAAAAGTCAGCCTTTCACCCCCACCCCACCCCCCTTTCACTTCTTCCTCCGAAACTATGTGAATATAGCAGCTACGGTTCTGAAATTGAGCATATAGCCATCTAAGACATTAGGCATCGATATTCCACAACAACCATCGCAGTACAAATATTTTATATACACTAGGGACAATAATTATTGAACCACTCTCGTACATGCATATTGTTCATATTCATATTCACTATTTAAAAAATATTTTAACCCACAATAGATTATTAATAAATATATTCCCAAACTTGATGTCACAATTGCCAGTTACAATTTCGCACTCTTGACTTGAGGTTCTAATGTGAGTGCCGACGAAATCCAGAAATTTACTTTTAGATGCATTCGTAGAAAAGCATTTAGTTTTGTCATAGAAAATACTCATTTCATTTTTATTATGACATTATTTCACCCACTGAATTCCTCTGAAAATAGCATCTTAATCTCAGCATCAGCGGAAGGAAAAAAATATTGAAATGCAACAGCTTTATGAGTAAAAACGCGGTACTTTAAATCATGACGTCACTTTCTGTTCTAAAGACTTTAAAAAGTTATTTTTAATCGTAATACGAAAATGGCATCCATAATGATATGATAATTTGCATTCTTTCCCTTCTCTCTTCAACAATGGAAGTAACCCGGTTGCCACCCAAGTGAAGAAATTTCATAAAGAACTTTTAAAATTAAAATTAAAATATAAAAATGAGATTATTTAAAAAAAAATAGCGAGTGCGGGCACATCTAAGAATAAAATGCTTTCATTTAAAAAAACAATTATAAAAACCGGTTCAGTAGAAAGTTGAGACCAGATGACAAAAAAAAAAAAAAAAAAAAAAAAAAAAAAAAAAAAAAAAAAACAGCCTGGTCTTTTAAATTTATATAATTTTAATTTTAAAAGTATTTTGTGGAATTTGTTTAAAATGGTGGCAATCGATATAAAATATATAATGTGAATTTTAAAAAAATCACTGTCTTACTTAAAAGGCGACTAAAATAACGAAAAAATGTTACAAGTTAAAAATATACATTTTATTTAAAACTTAGTACTTTCAAGTATTTTCCAAGCTCATCATGAGAGAATATTTTAATTAATATATTTAATTTAAGATCTCTCCTGAAGCTCTGTAACCGCTGTGCTGAAACACCCTGTATATTACTTTCTGTATACGTACGCCAGTCTTCCGAAACTCGAGTGAAGTTACTCCAAATTTATTCATTTATTTATTTATAGAATTTGTTACTTTGTATGCTATTATATATGTAGCAAGTAATATAATCTTTTTTATAAGACTTTTAACATTTCTTAAGAAAATAAAGAATTAAACAAATCGAACTAAATGTAATAAGCTGAAAGCAATAATTTTTAAACAGATTTTAAACAGATAAAACTAAAAGAACTTTTTAAATGTACGATATTTGCGTTCAAACCATTTGTTTTAATGCCCATTACTAAATAAAGATGCTTAAAACTATAATAAAGCAATCGCAATTGACAATGTCTATAAAAATCCAATTTTTCAAAAGTGCCATGAGGAAAATATGCAAATGTAAGCGCAACTAAGTGCTCAAGTAGACTGTATTTGGTGCTTTGAGGTATTTACAAGAGAGAGGTTTGAATCTAATTTTATCATTTCAGAAATACTTCAATTTAATAAATATCCCTTAAGGTTCCGCGTTTAAGTTTTAGGAGATTATTTTTCGGAATGGGTTTGGGGCTCAATAATTAACCCGGGTGAGATATCGTGTTCTAAATGTCACTCTGCTAAAAAAAAAAAAAAAAAAAAGTGATCGTTTCATTCTGTTTTAGTACATGTGACGTGTCAGTGATAATCCAGAAGAATTCTCATGTGCACTGAAAAAAGTCCATGTCTCTAAATCTACTAAAATATAATGTAACCACGACCGAAAATATAAAATAACCTCTTCCGAGTCAGCCAGGATTCCGAAAAGCGTACTTTCTCTTTAGAAACCTCACAATCCAGTATACGGGAGGGGGGGGGGGGGTGACAAAACTAACCGGAATTTCCTTATAAATACCTGTATTTATTTATTTTTTACAAAACAACCTTAGCACCTTCAATATACTCTCCATATATATTTATACGCTTGCCTAATCGATGATTCCATTGTTGGAAACATTGTTCAATCTTGTCTGTCTGTATGGCTGCAAGCTCCTCCTGCCTCATTTTTTTCTTCACCTCTTCCAAGTCATTAAAATGATACCCGTTCATGTCCCTCTTTACTCGTGGGAACAAAAAAAAAAGTCTCATGGAGAAAGGTCAGGTGTGTAAGGGGCGTGGGACAAAGAAGTTGTTCCATTTCAGGGAGGATAGGATAGTTGGATGCGTCATAAATGACGTCACTTGATGCCATTGCTACCCTCGTTTCTCGTTTGTCCTACTTAGCCGCGTCTTGCAGTGGCGCAGCCAGAATTCGGCTCTAGGGGGTTTTTTAGTTTCTAATAAATGTGTTCGCCGTTTATTTGAATCACCGGCTAATATAATCAATATTTTTAATGAATCAAATCATAATGCTTTTTTTCTGCAGTTACGATGGTTATGTTTCATTTAAGCAGCGTTTACAATATTAGAAAACATAAAATACACCAATGAAATAATACAAAACTAGATTAGATTTATAAAAAGTCTTTAAAAATGATGAGGAAAACTTTAAGAGATGGAAGAGCACAGTCCAGCAACTAATTTATGCATAGAAAATAATAGGGTTCCAATTCACTTGTTCAGTCAAAAATACACAGGGTTTCATTTTCATTCCAAGACAGTCCCGAATTCTTGTTCTTAATTTTAATAATAATAAAGTCATTTTAACAAAATTTTCAAAAGACACCTTGTTTTTGTCAAATGTAACAACATCACGAGAATTTCTGGCATTTATCATCATCCACGTCCAATTAGTGCTCAATTAGGTAATCCATATTTTGGAATGTGGTTGATATTGAACATGATATTGCTGCCTTAATTACTGTGCACTTCCAGTACTTTACACCGCATCGAACTTGGCATTAAGTAATGTAAATCTGTTGAGAATTTCGTTAAAATATCTTTATTATTGTTAAGTTCTCTAAAAATATCCGGGTTTTAACTGAAGTCGTAGCTGTACTAATATTATAAAAAAGTAACATTTTTTTGTAGGGGTTAATTCTGAAACTACCGAACGGATTTAAAAAGATAATCGGTCGTGTGCGAATTTTCCTTGTGTACAAAGGGTTCCATACAAAATATCTGAACTGTTCAAAGACAATATACTCGCGTACGTATAACAATACCACATGCCATAATTTAATTCTATTCAATTTAAACCGATGAATATTTCTCACTCTAAAAGAAAGACCTTGTGCAAAGTTTAAACTTTGCAGAGAACCAACCATGCTTCGAAAAGAGGTCGCAGAGATTCTCATGAAAAGTCACTTGTCAATCATATTTCACGTAATAGTAGACAATTTTAAAGCAATAATAAAACAAAAAAAAATGTATGCTTAATAATGTGACACTTTCCGATCCATTTTAAAAGATAAAAGCATATGCATGCATGATTATTCAAGTGATTTCTAATCGAAAAGTTTTTCATTATAAATGAATTATTGAATTATAAGCGATTGTTGTCTCAAAATTACTGTTGTCTTTTAATGTCTTGGAATTATGATATGGATTATTTTTTTAATACAGTCGGACCCGGTTAAGACGTTCACAGTTAATGCGCGATACCGCTTAATCCTTTAGAGGCAAAGTATTTCTACTCGTAAAATTCTGAAGTCATTGACTGGCACCCGAATTTTCAGTCAAATATATTTGAAAATCAAGCAAAAGCTTCTCTTCACGTACTTGATCACCCGACCGGAGCACCAACCAAAGAATGGCATAGGATGTAACGCTCCGGTGGAAAATCCCCACAACAATCACCGATGCCGGACATCGGAAAGCACCCAAAATAACAAGGAAAAAGGCACATATTCTCACGAACTTACATAGTAAATCGTAAATTTACAAAACAATTGATGTTGCTTTCATCAAAATAATAAAAATAAAAACAAAAGTGAAGTGACTTAAATGTATAACAAAAGTTAAGACTATAAATCCTTGTTCAAGATTATGAAGTGTAAATGTTCATAAAAGTTCACTGTTCACTAATGTTCAAATGAGTTCAGTGTTCGAAAGAAAAATGTTCATAAAAGTTTTATATAAGAAAAACTAACTTGAAGAAAGATCACCATAATGTTCAGACCTCAAGAGAAAAATGTCAGACAAAGGACAGTTACTATAAAAGGCACAATGTTGAGCCTTTGATGTAGTGTCAGAAAACCACGTAATGTCCGTAGCGAACCACTGATGAGTATTAACAGTATGATAGAAGTAAAAAGTTACAAGTGTAAAAATTATCAAAATTTATACTTAATAAATGAGTATTCCCTATTAAGTGCGTTGTACATAGCACACAGTCTTCTATAGTTTGAACGGGTGATGAGAACGTTTCGAATGTTCCATCTCAGTGTACAATTCCTGTTGAATTTAAATGTACAAGGCATTAACGGACAATGTCCAAACAAATAATGTTGTATATTTCCTACATCACCACAGTTACACCTGTTATTTGGGCGTTTTCCTATTTTAAACAGATACTGTGGAAATGCTCCATGTGAAGAAAGAAAATAACCTATCACCTGGGATTCACATAGAAATAAATCGTTAACCCTGTTTAATATCGCATAAGTATCTCTTCCCTTCTCCGAATTTTCCCAAGAAACCTGCCATTGATCATGTAGAAGTGTTTTAAAATGACGCTTTAAAATAGAAGTTGGTGCAGGAATGCGTAGAACTTTATCATACAGATCATTTATAATAACTGATTTTGCCAACATGTCCGCTCTTTCATTTCCTGATATTCCAACATGCGATTTTATCCAGCCAATATATATGACTTTATTATGTAACAGGCGCAAAGAGTTGAAGATATTAAAAAGCTGACCGTTAGATGGAAATAAGCGCTGAAGAGCGTAAATTGATGACAAGCTGTCAGTATAAAGATGAAATGAATCATGCGGGGAGTCGATGCACCAACTGATAGCCGCGTCTATCGCAGCCAATTCTGCTTGAAAAACAGAGTTATAGTCATGTAATTTTAATCTCATGTCTAGCATAAAAGAATCCCTATACCAAACCGTAAATGCAGCTCCTACACTGTTCATCATTCGAGAACCGTCAGTATACAGTATCGGATGATTCACCACTGGTACTGTATCAACCACTGGCTTAACAAATTTTATATTTAAGTTTTCAAAGAAGTAAGGATAATTATATGTCCTCAGTTTATTCATAAAATCTTCACCTTTAAAACACATATTGTCAATCAAGACTGTACCATTTCCATACATGATATTATAACGCTTAGAAGACAAATTCAGTTCTATGTCAAGTGGTGGAGCACCCATCAAAACACACAATGCGTCATTAGAAATCGTACGATATGCCTTTAAGACAGATAGCAGACATAGACGTTGACATGAGAGTAATCTTGTTATTCCATGTTGATTTAAGTCAGGCATCCAGATCTCATGCCCATATGAAATACGTTTCTTCAAGACGGTATTGTACCATATTTTAAGATAAATAGAAGGAAGACCTCTGTCACGGATTCTGGTTTGGCGCATTTTACACGTGAAATCGTTAAGCCTAGTTCTAATCATATCTAAGTGATCCATCCAGCGAAAATTGCTGTCAAGTAGAAATCCCAAATAAAGAATATTGTCCTTTACACTGATACTTTTGCCATTATGTTTAAAAATTGGTCTTCTTTTACTAAGAGTGTGGCTCCCAAACAGCATTGCGGCTGACTTCTCTGCACTAATTTGCAAATGATGTATAGAACAGATATCCGAAAAGTGATGAACACTAGTATTCATTTTATGTTCTAGCGCAGAGCGCGTATCTGCGCCCTCTATAATAACGCTATCATCAGCATAAGAAATAATCAGTAATCCTCTCTGCTTGCAACTCTTTAAAATCCTGTCAGCAACTAGTGTCCAGATAAACGGCCCAAGACATGACCCTTGCGGGCAACCACGGAATACATGAAACCATGTTAATCCATGCGTATATTTAAAACAAATAAGCCTATGACTCATGTAATTTTTAAGTGTAGACTTCATGTAATCAAAAATAGGTAAGATATTTATGATATCGGCCACAATACGCCAATCCAAAACGTCGAAGGCACCACTGATATCAAAAGAAATCATTGCACAGTATTTATATACTGATAGTGTTTCTCCAATGATATTCTTTAACGCAGAAAGTGCTGTCAAGGTGCTCCGTCCCTCACGAAAGCCATGTTGTCCATCATCAAGATAATTAGAAGACTCCAGCATCGTAATAACTCGAAGTTTTAAAAGTCTTTCATATAACTTACCCATCATAGGGAGAAGAGTAATAGGTCGATACGAATTAATTTTTTCAGCTGTCCTATTACGTTTTCGAAAAAAGATGATCATTCCTCGTTTCCAACATTTTGGGAAGTGACCAAGTAAAAGACAAGTATTAAATAGCGTCAACATAAGAGTTGTAAATCTGTTACACAAATTTTTAATAATTATTCCATCAATATCGTCCGGTCCTGGAGCTTTATTTATGTCCTGAAGGCGCAGTACATGAAAGAGTTCTTTTTCTTTAAATGGAATAAAATCAGGTGATGAGGAATAATTGAATGAGCTAATGTACTCATAAGGGACAGAAGGTCGATAATCCACGTCAAAATGACCAGACATAAGACTATGTGCTACGCTATCATATGTGTCAAACACAGAAGATTCTTCTAATGTAGTAAAGATCATGTCGTTATGTTTCAGGGTTTTACCTGAGACATGTCTGTATAGAGACCCATAGGCATTATCAGTGCGTTCACAGAATGACAGCCAACCCTGTCGTTTTGCACGACGTAAATTACTTTTGTAT